>RJWM01005369.1:0-14024 GCA_004363535.1 Dasyprocta punctata
CCCTCCCCAAGGCTCAGGGACTTCTGAGGGTGATTCTTGGAGGCGGAATAAAGGAGACATCTCCATAGCGTCTCACTACCTCCCTGGGTCGCCTCCCCCATCACCGTGACTAGGAGGCACTGGAGCCGGCTGCGGATCGGACCGGTCCCGAGTCCCTAACTCTGCTGTCGCCTTCACTGTCCTGCCAGAGGCCAAGGTGGCCCCTGGTGCTGAAGGACAGCTCCCAGTTTAGCTACAGAAGACGACCGAGCTTGGAGAGCGACCTGGAAAGGGCAAGGTAGAAGGCTAAAATGGGTAGTGGTGGTGGGGTGCCGTTTTTTGTCCTTAGGAAGATTTTCAGTAGCCTCCCCCTAACCCTGTCCTGGCTTCCTGGCTCCCCCTACAGGCTACTGGGAATAGCTGGGCGAGAGTTAGGGAAGCTGCGCCGCCGGGATGGAGCCATGTGCTTGGGGCCCTCACAGAGTCACATGGTACTAGAAACTCGGACGTACAAACGTCCTGCCGCGCCACTAACCTTGTTTAGACTTCACAAAATCTCAGATTGCTATGATCTACTTCCTTTCCTCACTCCTTCCTAACTCTCTGAAACTCTCGCATTCTAGTTTTGGGCTAACTATTGCCAGCAATGATTTGTTAATAAGAATAATAGCAATAAAGAAAATAGCCTTTATTCAGCGCATGCTATGTGCTGGATACTGCTCTATGCACTTTATATACTTTACTTATCTAATCTTCACACCAACCGTGTGAGATAGGTGCTACTGTCATCTTCATTTGTATGTGAGAAAGCTAAGGTTTTAGAGTGGTTAAATTGGCTAAGGTACAGCCAAGATAGAAACCCAGACAGTCTGACTCTAGAGTTTTCTAACACTCCAGTAAGACCCTGGAGAGATGAAGGGGTGGAAGACGGTTGTCTACCTTAAAGGAAATGATATTTTATACAAGGAAGCATCGGGTCCTTTTCCCTTTCTGAGTCTTGGCTTTCCCCTAAATAACATGAGGGGATGCCAAGGGTTAAATGAGCTGTGTGGGGTTTGGTAATTGAACTACTCAAAGATAGATTGAGGTGGGTAATTCCGAGTTCCTAGTACCATGTGACTCTGTGAGGGCCTCAGGGTTTCTAGAAAAATACTTGGAGCTGGTTTCTAAAGAATACAGAGTTTGGGTGGGTAAAAGGCATTCCAGGTAAAAGGAATGCAGATGAAAATTTCCGGGATGGACAACAGCTCTGAATGTTTGTGAAGCTGTGAATGTGACAATTTAGTGCTATGGAGCTATTGATGGAGAGTCTGTGGGGTGGTAAAGTCAGATGAGATAAGGGATAAAACTTTCAAGCATTTGAGAGGCCTATTCATTCACTGTGTTCAAGCACTGTACTAGGGTGTAGGTGGGACACTGAAGTGGGTCAAACATAGCACTTCAAGGAGTTGGGGGAGGCAGGCATAGAAGGACTTGCAACCCAGTGCAATAGGATGATATTGAGGTGCAGTCTCCCTTCCATAGAGGGAGAGATCAATAAGCTCTGCCAGTTGCCTTCAGAAATGATTTTGCACACTGTCACTTGAGGTGGGGCATTCATTCATTCATTTGCCAAACATCTATTGAGAATCTAATGTCCCACATATTATACTAGGCATTAGCAACATAGACATGAGTAAAATATGTTTCTTTGGACTGAGGGAGTTTAGTTGAAGTCTTAAGGGATGATGGGACTTGTCTGGCCAGACAGATAGCAGAGAAAGTGCTGTGTGAAGAATATCCCAGGCAGAGGAAATTCATGTGAAAAGTCCCAGAAGTAAAGCCAGGAAAGGTGCATTCGGAAACCCGCAAAGTTCATCATGACTGGGAGTGAAGTGGGAGCACTGTGAAGGAGCAGCATGACGATTTGTCAAGAGACAAATCATGCAGTGTCCTGGGTACCATGCTAAGTACTTTGGACTTTGGTCCCAGGGGTACTTGGAACCATGGAATAGGTTAAAGCATTTTCAGGAAGATATGACAATCAAATTTGTATTTTTAGATTGATTTGGTTGCACCATGGAGATTGGGTTGGAGGGAGAGAGACTGAAGGCAGGGAGACTGGTTAGGAGACTGGTTAGTAACCCAGGTGAGAGGTGTTCAGGACAGAACAAAGGCAGCAACAGTGGGGGTGGAGTGAAGAAATGCACATGGGAGGAAAATTTAAGAAGTACAATTGAAAGGAGCTAGGACTGGCCTAGATGTAAGAAATAGAGACAAGGTCTGAAGGAGGGTAAAATCAAAGGATTCCAGTTAGTGACACTGACACGACTGCCCCTGTCCACCTAGGGAATGTGTTTTCTGAGCCATTCTTTGTTTAGTCCTTGGAGGGTTCAGTGTTCTGTTTAACAAAGAAGGCTAATCGCTTGCAGATACCTTAGTTTAGAGCTGATTGGCAGGGCCACAGTGATTGACACCACTGAGTGCCAATGAAAGAGCAGCCTGCCAGGCCTAGGCTATCAGCAGTAAGCACCTCTGGAGCTTTCTGTGATAAGTCACTCAGGCAGGACTCCCTCCCTCTCCCCCAGCACACACAGGGTGAAAAGTGTCTCACAAAGGTCCATTTATCACAGGAGCATAATATAACAGTAACTTACCCACACAGTACCCACTGCACACAAAGAAGTGGTAGCACACTAGCAGTCAGAGGAGGCTCTCATTCTTTTGCTCTAGATAACACAAGAAATTGGGATGGGGCAGGGAAAGCACTGGCCTCTAATCAGTGCCTGGGACAGAAATCCAAGGTGAGGAGGGGGGCTAGAGTGGCCCACTGCTCCCTGGAGCTGGTAGGCCCTGGTCAACCTTCTTCCAAGCTTTTCCTCTCTACCTGCCCTCTCCCTTCTACCCTCAGCAGAGGCTACAGTCAGAGGATAAGGTGGATCTCTCCCAAGGGGACTCATTCTGCTCTGGAACCGTACCTGCAAGTGCCCTTAGTAGATAAGTTGGAGTAGAAGGAGGAAGGGAAGGTTTCCCACAGTGAAATATTGAAAATTAGGAAAAGATGAAGTGGAAGTTGTTTATAGAGACCTAAGCCCAGATCTTTAAAGATCATGAGCAAAAGATGGAAAGAAGTACATACAATTAAGTGTGAATCTAAGAACCTGTGAGGAAAGTGTTAGGATGGCTAATGCACAGCTTGAACTGGAGCTTGTCTGGCTCTGCTTGGATCCCATCCTCTGTCCCCTCCTCCTTCCATACTGAGAGTAATTTTCTTCCTATCTGCAGGCTACACCTGTGCTAAGACAAAGAAGGATTGAAGTAACCTCAACCTTCCCAATGGAACTCAGCATCAAGTTGTCTCTTAGCTGTTAGTCGCAGTCTGATTTCAAGTTTCCATTGAGCCTCATTCTCCACTTCTGATCTCTACACTTCTGTCTCATGTCCTGTATCTGTATCCCTGCCTTAGTATTTGTCCCCTGTCGAGGCATAGGCTCAGTCATGCTTTTTTAGTTTACCATCAAGAAAGGGAGTTCTGACTGTGAACCTCAACCCAGTGGCTGAGGCCTTGTGGCCCACTGGCACACTCTTCTGGTCCCAGCTGCCCACTTGTATTTCTAGCTGAGCCTTCCTTCTGATTCCTATATTCATGTTTTGCCACCATTTGGATCTTTTGGTTTCCTGTTATAACTCTATGCCAATTAGTAATGTTTTAGCTACAAATAATGGGCAACTTCACAATTGTGGCTTAAATAGATAAAGGTTTATTTATTTTTTATATTTTATTTTTTTGAGACAGGATCTCGCTGTGTAGCCCAGGCTGGCCTTAAAGTGGCAGCAATCCTCCTGCTAGCTTCCTAAGTACTGAAGGTTTATTTGTTTTGTTCAACAAAAATTCCCTTAAAAGATGGTCCAGGGCTGCAATAGTAGCTCAGCATTGCCATAAAGACCCTGACTTTTCATCTGCACCATCCTTAAGGTGGGTTTTTATCCACCTGCTTTTTGCTTTGGGGTATGAAGATAGCTGCCGAAGCTCTGGGCTCCATGTCTGTATTCTAGACAGGATTAAGGGAAAGAACTTGGGGACAAGGAGGCTAAGGGCAAAGGATCTTCTACAGAGGTTTTTGTTTTAATGGAGAATGGAACAGTCTCTCCAGTGACATCCACTTATATCTGTTTAACTATAACTCTCATGTGGACATTTCTAGCTACAGAGGAAAATAGGAAATCCAGTACTTTTGACTGAGCGCATTGCTGCTCTGTACAATGTTGGGGTTCTGTAAGTAAGTAAGGAGATGAAATTTGTTATTGGGCAGGCAACAACAGTAGCAGCATCTGCCACAAGCTCCCCTCTGCAGCTGTTTCCCTGGGACATCTTTCCTTTCTGCAGATATACTGGGCTTTGGTTGCTGGACTGGACTTTCTCTTAGCAACTACGGCTTGGTTTGTTCCTCTAGCACAGAATAGCAGAGACTTGCCTGGCTTAACAACAGCACTATGTGAAAAGAACCTTGATTTTATTGTAAAGTCAGTGCAAGCCAACAGGGTGGTGCTGCCACCAAAAGAGGTAATTGGATTTTAAACTGATTACTAGGAGTATAGAATCAGAACAAGAAAAGTGTGCGTTTCTACCCTTGTCACATCCCACCTGGAGCACTGTACACAACCCATTTAACTGAGATGCAATGATGAATTGCAATATGTGCAAAGGTGAGTTAACAGACTGGGATACCAGCAGCCAGATCCTATGAGAAACAAGTGAAGGCTCTGAGCGTATTTGATGTAGAGGTAAACAGACTCAGAAAAGGGGAAAGTTCAGAACTAGCTATTCAGTTTAGGGTTCAAAGCCAGGAAGAGTATAGCAGGCAGAGTAGTATCAAGTGATTAAGCGGTAGGATGGGAGAGAGAATAACAATCAAAATAGACACATATAGTGTGCAACATGTGCCAGATATTATAGTAAGAGTCTATATATGTTAAGTCACTTAATCTTCTATGGTACTTCTGTGAGGCAGAAACTATTATTATCTTTATTTTCTAGATGAAAAGACTGAGGTACAGATAAATTAAGTCACTGAGCAATTAGAAGTGTTGGGGGCAGAATTTGAAAACATGCTCTGGGTCCACAGTTCAAACTTACCTTACCTCCTTCAAGAAGAGGGTTTGTGCTAGGCATGGTGGTGCATGCCTGGAATCCCAGCACTCAGGAGGCCGAGGCAGGAGGATTGCCACGAATTCAGGACCAGTCTGAACTACATGGTGAGACCCTGTCTCGAAAAGCTGCAAAAAAAAAGGGGGGGGGGTGGGAAGAAGGTTTGTGACTCTGAGTAGTTGCCTGGAACCATACACCCGATAACACTGTTCACTTTTTGATTGTTTGGCAGTTGTGGGTGAGTTGGGATTGAGTGATGAAGGACCCCATTTTAAGACCTAGAACCCATAGGTTCTAGATATTTTGATACTTTCTCAGTGAAAAAAAAAGAGAGAAGTAAATGTCTATATTGTAACCCACATTGGATTTTCCATCTCACTTCCAACTTCTAATATGAGGAGTCCAACTTCATCCCTAGGTAATTGACAGAGTGGCTTCACCCTAGGACTCATTCTACTCTAGGTCTCAAAGGTACAGAGACAGTCACCTCTAGGGGTCACCACATAAGTAAATGGACATGACTTGAGACCATACTCATAAGTGAAATAAATCAAGCTCACTGGTGTAAGTACTGTATTGTCTCCTTAGTGTAAAAAACTAAAAAAGTATATACGATCTAAAATCTATAGTAAATACTGTGTAAGGGTAAGAAACTGCTCAAAGAGGAAAAGTAATTGGGATAAGGGAAAGGAGGAAAGAAGGAAGGGAAAAGGGAAAAGACATAAATTTGTACATATGCCGGGCGTGGTGGCGCACGCCTTTAATCCCAGCACTCGGGAGGCTGAGGTAGGCGGAGCGTTGTGAGTTCGAGGCCGGCTTGGGCTACAACACGGCGCAAGGCCGACCTGAGCTACATAGTGCGACCCTGCCTCAAAAAAACCAGGGCTGGGAGTTTGGCTCAGTGGCTTAAGCGCCTGCCCTGGCAGGCGCAAAGCTGTGAGTTCAATCCCTGGTGCCGCAAAAAAAAAAAAAAAAAAAAAAAAAAAAAGAAAAAGAACAGCTAATACTCATATGATTAGATCAATTTTTACATCTGTTAATCTAAACAACCCTTTTGAAGGTAACAATATGCAATATTACCATTGTCAAACCTATACAACCTATCATCTTGTTTTGTAAACCTATAATGTTATTGTATTGGATTTGTTGCTGTTTGTTTGTCTCTTTTGCTTTTTGTCGTTCTTTTCTGTGTCTTTTTTCTCTTAAATTAAAAAAAAGAGCTTGTAGTGTGTAGTCTGCAGCTATTGCAACTGATACCAGTTCTGGCCAAGAGAGCCAGTTTTCTGGCCTCTAGGCCCAAGCCCATATCCAATCTCAAAACCACTAGGACTAAATTTTCCCTGCCCCACATCTCCCATAATCTTCAGTCAACTCCCACAGTGGAAGCCCCATCTCCACCCTCATCCTGATTCTCACATTGCTTTTTTTCCCCACCTGACACAGCCCTCCAGTTTTTCTCCACCTCCCCAAGTGTCCACTGATCCCCTTAACCCCTGCTCCTTATTTAGCATTCTCAGTCTCTTTATCTCACAGAAACTTTGCTTTGCCTGGAGGGCTCTGCTTTCCCTGCTCCTTCTTACATGAAAGCTGCTTGTTGTCTTTTTCAGTACCTTAGGATTAGAAGGTTGAGGTTATGTTTTACTCACCCACCCCATTCTTATTCCCAGTCCATTTTCTTTGTTCCCTCCCAAAAAAACTATAGCTCTTGTGTGTGTCGTATCTAACCCTCAGAATCTAGGGGAAAGTCTTGGAAAAGATTCTCCCTCAGATTCCTCAGAAAAAAAAAAGAAAAAAAGCAATTCTACCAACACATTTACTTAGGACTTCTGGCCTTCAGAACTGTGAAAGAATGAACTTCTGTTGTGTTAAGTCCCCTGGTTATGGTAATTTGTTAGAGCAGCCCTAGGAAATTAATATACCTTCTTTCTCAATGGAGACTTTCTTTCACTGACTTCCCTACCCACCATCACAAAGCCTCTCATTGTCTAAGGGGACTTCAAGAGTACAAGTTGATTATCCAGCCATCCCTGGGGCCTTCTCATTCCTAAACTTCTCTTCCACTGTACTGCAGCCACCTATGTCCATTGACACAAATTGGACCTGCTCCACTATAAATCACCCATCCCAATCAAGTGCTCCGCATTGCATCATGATCCTACTAGGTACTAAATTTCCTTAGTACTGGTCATTTTCTAGGATGCCTACTTAGAATCTTTTTCACTCTTTTCTCAGAATGTCAGTCCCTGTGTCCATCTTTGCACTCTTGTCATCTATTTCACTGAGAAATTCAAACATTAAATAGGGCCTTTTCTTCCTGCCACCATATCTTCCCATCAGTTCATCTGTGTGCTCAGTAGGATTTCCCTCCTCTAACAGTAGAGTAGGTATCCCTTCTTCTCCAGGTACCATGTGTTCCACTGGTGTTTTGCAGCCTATACCTTCCCACCTTCTCATACTACCCCTTTTCTCCCCAGTATAATCAACATCTTTCCCTCAACTGGACACTTCTTACTTGCAGGCAAAATAGTCTCTCCTATCTTAAAATAGTGTCTCTCAACCCCACACCCTCTCTAGTTATCACTGTCTTATCTCATTCAAAATAAACTCGAAAGAGTTGTCTACCTTCATTTCTCAGCTTACTCTAATCGTTTCTACTCTATCACCAATCCAAAAGCACTTTTACCAGTCACCTGTGACCTTCATGTCATTAAATCCAAAGGATGCTTTCAATCCTTGTCTTACTTGACTCCTCAGTGACACTTGATGTTATTGGTCACTTCCTCATTATTGAGACTTTTTTAGCCTTCTTTATATTTTTTTTACTGAGATATTTCTGTTAGATAAAAATTCTCTCAAGAATTTATTATTGGTCTCCTTTGGGGCCTGTTTTTCTCTGGTTGGCTATTGTTATTATTATTATTATCATGGCACTGGAGGATTGAAACTAGGGATATTCTACCACTGATCAATATCCTCAGACCTTTTAAAATTTTTCTTTTGTGTTGAGACAGGGTCTTGCTAAGTTGCCCAGGCAAGACCCAAACTTATGATTCTCCCTCCTCAACCTCCCTGAGTATTGGAATTACAGGTGTGCACCACCACACCCAACTTCTAACTGCCTTTTAAATGTTGGTGTTCTGCAAGGCTTTCTTCTCTTCTCATTCTGTTCTCTTTCCCTAGGAAATATCATCCTTGTCACAGTTTGTATCCTATGTCTATATCTACTTAGGTGACTGAAGTATAACCCAAATTCAGTACATCAAAAGCCAAACCTATGATCTTTTCCCTTAGATCTGGTTCTTTGCCAGTTTCCCTATTTTCAGTTAATAGCACCCCAAATATACAGTTATGCAATTCAGGAATGTAATGGTCATCCTTGACACCCCCCTCTTCCTCATAACCAATTTGTCACTATTTCACTGTCTATTTTAATTTTTGGCCTCCTTTCTTCACAACGCCTCTTTATATTTTCACCCTTTTTTGTATAATTCCTTGAATAGGTACTGTCTCACTATACTCCAAACTCCATATGAACAGGATCCATGTCTATTTTTATTTCTCCTGCAGTTTTAATTTAATTTACTTTGGAAGTGCTCAGGATTGAACTCAGAGCTTTGTGCATGCCAGACGAATGCTGTATCACTGAGCTACAAACCCAGACTCCTTTGTTTCTCTAATGGAAAGCACAATAGCTAGTATATAGATATTTAGTATTTATTGAATGAATGAATGAGTTAATGAGCAAGTGAAGGAGACGATGAATAGGCACAGGGATATAACTGTGCTCTAACACATCTGCTAGCATGACTGTATTTTATAACACACACAAAGCACAACATATAAAAGCAGTATTATTCTCTCATGACTGCTTCCAGAGACACTGAGTTCCCCCTCAAAGAAAGCAGGTATCTAAGTAGAAGTTGAATGATTGCTTGTGGTGATATAATTATAAAATAAATTAGATGACGTCTAAAGATTTTTTTCATCTAAAGTTTTATGAATCTAGATTTTTGATACACAGAGAGGGAAGCTTGAGTAAAGGGGTTCAGACCCCTTTATGGGTGAAAAAGCTATGAAAGAGACCACTTTTGTATCCTAACACCATGGAGATCACATCATTAATTTCCTTCCTTCCCTATAGAAGCTTTTCT
The DNA here is from genome assembly GCA_004363535.1 of Dasyprocta punctata. Classification (NCBI taxonomy): domain Eukaryota; kingdom Metazoa; phylum Chordata; class Mammalia; order Rodentia; family Dasyproctidae; genus Dasyprocta; species Dasyprocta punctata. The sequence continues at coordinate 9,259 of RJWM01005369.1, forward strand.
TCTAGTCCAAATTTTGGAGGATCATAATTTTTCCTATATTAAAAATTGCCATGTGGTTAAAGTTCTTCAATTCCAAAGCTCTTATTTCAAGATTCACTGGGAATCTTGTTTCCAATTTTCATCTTTTCTGATTTTAAAGCTATTTTTTGAGCTTCTTGTGGCAAGAATGGGAGTACAGTTACCTAGCTGTATGTGAAGAGTTTCAAATAAGAGCTGTTGTTTGAGGCTGAATGCAAGTCCTCACATTTCACAGTACAGAGAAATGAGGTTCCATCTGTGACAGCATCAGCTCCGTTATATTGTGTGTAGGTAACTCTTAGTACAGTATTTATATGTGAAGGGTCTTGTATAGCTAAGTTGTTGTTAGACTGTGGGGCCCATCAGTGTTGTAGCCATGTTCCTCAGTGTAGGAATAATAGCTATGGGATGATAAATGATGTCCATCACAACAAAGTCCTGAGGGTCACCTGAAAAAGAAATATATTCCTCAGAGCCCAGGCTGGGGTGGGGAGAGCTCTAGGAAGTTTTGGACTCTGATTTCTCTAGTACTGGCTGAGGAGGGAACCCCACCCTCAAACCCTTGCTTCCCAAGGATAGGGATGTAAGAAATTCCTACTCAGAGTGCACCAGAGACAGATTGGGAAAGAGTGAGGCCACTGCTGCTTTGGAGCCCAAATGTAGTGCAGAGAGGGCCTGTTAGCCCCCAAATTAAACTGGCCATGTGTGACTTGGAGATGTGTGTTTTGGAAGCCAGACTATTTGGGCTTCTGGAATGACCTTCTGCTTCTCTTGGAGTGCTCCAGGTAATTCTTACTCTGATGCTTCCTGCTGTCTCTACTGTGCCCAGGGAAAAGCAAAGCTGGGCTTGTTAAAAAGAGAAGAGACTGACATATGCCTGTGGGTGGGTTTATGATTGCAAAGATCATAAGCAGAGAAGTAGCATGGTGGAGCATGCCTGTAATTCCAGCACTTGGGATATGAAGGCATCCTGGGCTACACAGTGAGATCCTGTCTTAAAAAAATGAGGTAGAGGTAAAACCTTAGTTTTAGTAGGAGCAAGAACCTCCCTCCTCAATGCCTTCCTCTCCAAGAGCCTCTTTACTTCAATTTAGAAGCTCTCATGTTCTGTTTTATTAAGGTAGTGACATGGGTAGGATGAGAATGAGACATGTAAAGTCCTCTAAGGAAAGGAGAGACTCAACAGACGCAAGCTGATGAGTGACCACAACCTCTTTCCCCTTGAACAGTCCTTCTTCAGTGTGTGAGTTTCTCCTGTTAATAGAAACAGTTTTGTTCTTCACTGGTTACTGGATCACGGGCCAACAAGAGACCTACCTGTTTAGACAGAGGTAGATTTCTCAGCTGGTGGTAGGCAAGTGGAGAGCTTCCAACATTGCTTCTCAGATCCTCTCTAGAGCCAGCCCCGAGGCAGAGCAAGGGCTTAGCAGAAAGGCTCATGGACTGGGATATGGTACAGATTGCTTGCGAAGGCCAGAGCACCTCTCTTCATTTCCTTGCTTCATCATGCACAGGAATGCTGCCTCATGAAAGTGAAATGTTGGCCTATGGAGCAGGAAAGGAGCTCTGTTCTTCATAACTCAATTCAATGTCACTGTTGGCCCCATTCACTGTACTAGCAGAGCTGAGTATAGAAGTGAGCCTAGTATAGGTCTTCAGGTAGCAGACCTGTGCTGAGCACTGTTGTTCATGTCATTTTGGATGTGGACCCATGCATAACTGGAACTTTGGGCCCAAAGAAGGCTTGGTTTGCTTGGATGCAGAGAATTCTCCTTCAGCCCTTGTCTCAGTTACTTTTCACTCGTTGCTGAGACAAAACACTCAACACCCAAAATGGAGGAAGGAAAGGTTTATTTAGCTCAATGTTTGTGGAGGTTTCAGTCCATAATCAGCTGGTTCCAAGGCAGGTGGTATGGCACTGGGACAACACTTCAAGGCAGCAGCCAAAGCAAAAAGGGGGAAAACAAACCTCTTCTCCTCCCTTATAGTGTATGCAGACCACCTTCCACTCCCTAAGGCATGTGTAACATTCACAAAATCTCTTTGCTCTCCTCTTGCACAGGATGAGGATATTTACAAGGTAAGAACCCTGGCTCCCTGCTGAGTCTCTCAAACTTCTAAACTTCTCAAGTTGACACAATGCATCAACCATAACAGCCCTCCCACAGCCTGCTCTTCCACTGTCTCTGTGTTGTTGGTGAAGGCATGTCTTGGCATGTGCTGCACTTTATCTCTGTGGCTGTTCTGTTGCATGGAGGGTCTGTGGTTCTCCTGCTACTTGGGACATGGGCCATTGAAATTGTGATGGCCTTTTTCAGCTGATCTAGTAGGGCCTGGTCTAAGACTCTGGGAGTCCAGGATGCCCACCATCTTCAAGAAGCAGCACTGGTAGTGGAAATAGCATCTGCTCTGGAGTCAGGCAGCCTTGGGTTTGCATTGGAGCCTAGGACTTCTGAGCACAAGCAATCAGCACCTATATCTCTTTCAGTAAAATGGGGGAAAATAGTTACTTCATAAGGTTGTTGTGTAGATAAAATGTCATGATGGCTCTAAAGTATTTTATACACGGCCCTTGGTGTGTATTAGTCCACCCTGAACTGTTTGTAGGACAGATAAGTAATCCATTTTTCTTCTCTCCTAGTGTCTTTCTATTTTGTTCCATTGCTGAGACACATTCACAAGCCAGTTATTAAGTCTGGTTCTCTGCTGTGAGGAAACTCCCAGAGGGGATAGTTTCTATGTATAGCAGAGGCTTGTGGGTTGGGTGCTTCTCACCCACTAGAGTGAACATCATCAGAGATACAGATTCCCCATGTAGACAAAGTGGGGGTTGGATGCCCTTGGTTCAGGTCTGGTTTGGGAAAGGTAATGTGTGTGTGTGTAAGGGGGATGGGAGAAGTCATCGCCACCCCCAGGGTAAGAAAAGTGAAGGAAGAAGCCTAATAGAACTTCCAGTAGGAGAACTTTGAAAGATTGAATCATTGTCACTTTTAACCCACTGTTAAAACTCACCAAATCTAGTATGTACAGTGTGTTGCTTTTGGTACCTTGATTCTTTTTTGCCTTTGTGCATCAGTAGAATCCTTTACCTGAGGATTGTCTTTAGATTTATTGGGGGGAGGTGCTGGGATAACTTTATCTTACTCTTTGGTGCCTCTATCCAAAGGGATAAAATGTTAGTAGCAACTTTAACGAAGAAAGGAAAGGAGGCTAAGTCTCTAGACCTACGGAAAGGAAATTAGGAGTCTTTTGGAGTTTGTCAGAACCTAGCACATGTTCTGGAAGTTGAGAAGAAAATCAAATGAGATTTCCCTAGGATATACCTCAGGGAAGCTGGGTATCTTCACTGGTTGATCTGAACTTCTGCCTTCAACTGTTTATTATATCAGCTATGTGGTCTTCAGCATGGATGGTGCTTAGGCTCACACATCAGTTAACAGTCTCTCTTTTTCTGTTTTGAAGTCTCTCTTTTTCTGTTTTGAAGTCTGAGCTCATTTTTGGACTTTACTGGTTCAGAAGTGCCTCTGGGTTTTAGCTCATCTGCAGAAAGTGTGGATGGCCAGTCTTCTGAGTTTAGTAACTAAGCACGCTAGCAGTGGTTACAAGCCTCTTCCTTTTCTCCAAGAAATCACTGATGACTCACCCTTCTGGTGTGCTCAGAGAGAGGAAGCAGCTTTTCCCAGAATCCCTGAATTGCATTCTTGCAATATCTAGATACCCTAAATTCATAGACCGTAAAAGTAGGAAGGTGGCTCATCCAGGCAAGAGGCCAGCATGGTGGACATAGAAAAAAAGTAATTGCTAGCGATCTGGGGCTGAAATTGAGGCAGCTATTTAGAGCAGGAGTTCAGAGTGGGAAATAATGTATTTATGTGGGAATCAAGAAGGAGGTGCTTTCTGTGCACACATACAGTAAAGACTGGTCGAAATTTTATGCAAATAACTGCCCTCCTCATCATGGATTTCTCCATCGTGGCATTTTGCCTCCTCAAAGCTACCATATTGTCCTAGATCCTTTCCTTTTCTTGGAGTTCTGTGGCTGCTTTTTGGATCATACCTCTCTCACTGAGTCAACTCTGCACTGGCTCTCACTCAGGAAGGTGCTATCGGCCTAGGATTGCGCTGATCCTGGATGTGACTTGGGGCACAGGACTCAAACATTCTAACCCTGAAGTTCCTAGTTGAGGCTCAGGGTTCTGTAATTTGGCCTCTGCTGCCCCCGCATGGTAACTGAGGTTACTTTTCCTCACCTGAGGTGACTGAAGAAATACTGTCACACTCCCAGATTTCTGGCCAGTTTTCTCAGCTCTTTAACAGCCATAGCCCTGCTTCCTGTCAGTGCTTCCTAAAACATGTCTCTTCTGGGACATGGATAGGGCACAACTTAGTTAAGTCATGAAATTGATGAGGTTCGATCTGTGTCTAGGAAATGCTGTTCGCCCCCTTTGACCTGCATCCAGATGTCCCAACTTGGTTTTCTGGGCATGTGGGGAGTAAAGAAAGAGGGGGGAGTGTTTCAAAACACTGGAAACAGGATGATTTCTTTTTTTCCTTTTTTTGTTGGAACCAGGGATTGAACTCACGACCTTGCGCCTGCCAAGCAGGCACTTAAGACACTGAGCCAAACTCCCAGGCCTATTTTTTTTGAGGCAGGGTCGCACTATGCAGCTCAGCCCAGCCTTGCTTGCGTTGTAGCTCAAGCTAGCCTTGAACTCACAATGCTGCACCTACCTCAGCCTCCCGAGTGC
>RJWM01005369.1:14124-92992 GCA_004363535.1 Dasyprocta punctata
TTTTGCGGCACCGGGGATTGAACTCACAACCTCGCGCCTGCCAGACAGGCACTTAAGTCACTGAGCCAAACTCCCAGCCCCAGTTTTTTGAGGTGGGGTCGCACTGTGTAGCTCAGGCCGGCCTTGTGCTCGCGTTGTAGCCCAAGCCGGACTGGAACTCACAACGCTCCTCCTACCCCAGCCTCCCAAGTGCTGGGATTAAAGGTGTGTGCCACCACGCCCGGCTACTAAAAGTTTTTACTTTTGATGAAGTCAAATGTATTACTTTTTTCTTCTATGGATCATATTTTTCATGTCAAATCTAAGAATTCTTTACCAATTTCTAGATCCCAAAGATCTCCCATTTTTTTTTTCTAAATTTTTTTTTTTTTCGGAACCAGGGATCAAACTCACAACCTTGCACCTGCCAGGGCAGGCACTTAAGTCACTGAGCCAAACTCCCGGCCCTGGTTTTTTGAGGTAGGGTCGCACTGTGTAGCTCAGGTTGGCCTTGCGCTCATGTTGTAGCCCAAGGCAGCCTTGAACTCACAACGCTCCTCCCACCTCAGCCTCCCGAGTGCTGGGATTAAAGGCGTGTGCCACCACGCCTGGCTCATGACTCAGGTTCTAATGCTGCTTGCCTGGAGGCATCGACACATCAGAGATAGTCCAGAGCCAAGTGGGCCCACATTCTACTCTCTTGGTCCTGCATACCTTTGGGCATTAGGGCATAATGGAAGCGAAGGGGAAGTAGAATCTTGATCAGATACAAAGCTCCAGGCTTACCCCCCTCCACCCTCCAACTCAAGGAAATGCCCTGTTGCTCTCAGACAGCACCACTCCACCCATGGAACCAGAGAAAGCGCATCCAAGGTCAAGTTCAATGGCTTAGGTAGACATGATAGAGAGGTTTGGAGGGTGTATGCCTCTCTGAGCATGAATTGACAGTGAAGACACCACCAACATCCCTTGTTACAATTTGAAGTTCCTGTGAGGAGATATCTCCTAAGAATAGATGTAATAGATTTTATCCTGGGCTCCAAGTCCAGCCCTCAGCATGCTGGGAAATTTGTTTATCATCACTTCTTTCTTTTTTCTTTTCTTTCTTTTTTTTTTTTTGCGGCACCGGAGATTGAACTCACAACCTCCCGCCTGTCAGACAGGTGCTTAAGTCACTGAGTCAAACTCCCAGCCCTGGTTTTTTGAGGCAGGGTTGCACTGTGTAGCTCAGGCCGGCCTTGTGCTCGCGTTGTAGACCAAGCCGGCCTCGAACTCACAACGCTCCTCCTACCTCAGCCTCCCGAGTGCTGGGATTAAAGGCGTGCGCCACCACGCCCGGCTTCATCACTTCTTTCTTCATGGAACCTTTGTGCCACTTTTTTCTGAATCTAAGTCCCTGGTACTATCCAGCAATGCCTTTCTAGGGGCCAGGTTAGAAATCTGGTAATCATAACTGAATTTCTACAGGTACTTTATTATTTCATTAATCCTCATGAAAGAGGTTTTGTCATCACTTTATAAATGAATAAATCAAGGTAGGCTCTGAGAGGAGAGTCAGTTGCCTACTCAGGGCCCCACAGTTAGGACTTGGGGGAACCTCTTACATATTTTTTTCTCTTACATATTTGTCTGTCTTTAAGGTAAGGATTTTTGCAGAGTATCACTCTACTACCTTTTGTTCTTTTAGTCCCCTCCTCTCTCTGATTCTTTATATTTAATTAGATACCAAGACAACAATTTCTACTTTATAGTATCTCCAAAATCCACCTTCTCCTACTTCCTTCTCTCTCCCCCCACTCCAGTTTCTCTTCTCTCCCTCTTTCCTTTCTCCTGTCTCCTTCTCTCTCATTATATTTTTATTTTTTGTGGTACCAGGGATTGAATCTAGGACCTTTGCACTGAGCTACATTTCCAGCCCTTTTTACTATTTATTTATTTATTTTTTTATTTTGGGACAGAGTCTCACTAAAAGTTGCTAAGTTGCCCAGTCTGAGTTCAAACTTACAATCCTCCTGCCTCAGCCTCCAAGAGTGCTGGGCTTATGGATGTCTTTCTCTCTTATTTGAGATACAGTTTACATACAGTGAAGTGCATGTATTCTAAGTGTACAACCCAGTGGGTTTTAGTGAATTATGCATCCTATTTCTTCCATTCCAAATCAAGATGTAAAACATTTCCATCATGTTTGAAAGCTATCTCATTTCCATTTTCAGTTGGTCTTTGACCCTCAGAAGTAACCATGGATATATGTTCTGTCACTACTGAGTAGTTTTCTTTGTCTAGAACCTCATGTATATGGAATAACACAGTATATAGTCTTTGGAGTTTACTTCTTTTGGTCATATAATGCTTTTTATATTCTTCTACATGGCTGGAACATATAGAATAAATGTTCTCTTCTCTTTTTTTTGTATTGAGATATAACTCATATATCACATGATTCACCCATGTAAACTTATAATTAAAAAATTTTAGTATGCTCACAGAGTTATACAACCATCACACAATTAATTTTGGAATATTTTCAATATCCCAGAAAGAAACCTTCTACCTCCTAGCAATCACCCACCAGTTCCTCCTCTCTAGTACTCCAGTCCCATGTAACTATCAATCTACTTTCCAACATCATATATTTGTTTGCCATGGACATTTCATATAAATGCTATTATATAACGTATGATCTTTTGTGATTGACTTATTTCACTTAGCATAATGCTTTCAAGGTTTATCTACATTGTAACATGTATTAGCACATCATTTTTTATGAATGAATAATATGTCATTGTATGGATATACAGCATGTTGTTTATCTGTTTACTGGTTGATAGACATTAGGTTGTTTCTATCTTTTAACTAATATGGATAGTGCTACTATGAATATTTATATACAAGTTTTTCTGTGACCGTATATTCTCATTTCTCTTAGGTATGTGTATATCTAGGAATGGAATTTTTAGATAATATATAACTCTACATTTAATTTTTTGAGGAAATACCAAACACTATTTCAAGTAGTCATATCATTTTCCATATCCCATTAACTGTATACAAAGTTTTGACTTCCTTCCATCTTTGCCAACACTTCTTATTATCTGACTTTTTTTATTAGAGCCATCCTTTAGGATCTACAGTGGCATCTCATTGTCATTTTGAACTTTATCCACCTTTTTAAATTACTGAAGACTAACATTGTATGATCATGCTACAATTTATTATCATTCTCCCGTTGATGGATATTTGGATGTTTCTAATTTAGGACTATTATTAGTAAAGCTGCTATGAACATTTTTCTTGAAATCTTCCTGTGGACATATGTGTTTATGTCTTTTAGAAAAATATATAAGAGAATCTGTAGGTCATGAGTAAGTACATGTTTAACTTTATAGGAAAGTTTCAAATTGCTTTTTAAGTAGTTATACCTACCTGCTATTTATGAAAGACACAATTGTTTCATATCCTCCTATTTGTTTGGATTCATTCATTTGTTTATTTATTTTTCCTATCCTATTTGGTGTTATTAAATTTTTTTCTTTACTGTTCTGGTTGTTATGTAGTGTTATCTTGTGGTTTTAATTTGTGTTTCCTAAGAGATTAGATTTTAAACATCTTACCTCTAATTATTGGCCATTTTATGCTCTTTTGTGAAGTTTTTATTCCAGTTGTTTGCTCATTTAAAAAATTGGGTTGAAACCAGACTCAGTGTCACACACCTGTAATCCAAACTACTCAGGAGACTGAGGCAGGATGATTGCAAGTGCGTGTCCAGCTTGGGCAACTTCGTGAGAGCCTGTCTCAAAATAAAATTTTTAAAAAATGCCTGGAACCATAGGTCAGTGGTAGAGTGCTTTCCTAGCATGTACAAGACCCTGGTCTCAATTGCCAGTAACACACACACACACACACACACACACACACGTTTTCTTTCCTTTTGTTATTGTTTTTTGTTCAGTAGCAGTACTATTGACCTTTTGGACCATATAATTCTTGATTTTTTTTTTTTTTTTTTTTGGTACCAGGAATTGAAATCAGGACCTTGTGCTTGCCAGGCAGGCACTTGTGCCATTTAGCTATATCCCCAGCCCTGGCTCATATAATTCTTGTGGAGAGCCATCCTGTGCATTGTAGGATAGTTAGTAGCATCTCTGACTCTACCTACTAGAAACCATAAAAATTCCTCCCAACTGTTGTGACAACAAAACCTACTTCTGGACATTGTTAAATGTCCCTGGGGAACAAAAATAATCCCAGGCGAGAACTACTGACTTATAAAGATCATTTATATAAGGATCAAAATCTTTTGTCACACGCCTTTAATCCCAGCACTCGGGAGGCTGAGGTAGGAGGAGCGTTGTGAGTTCGAGGTCGGCTTGGGCTACAACGCGAGCGCAAGGCTGGCCTGAGCTACATAGTGCGACCCTGCCTCAAAAAACCAGGGCTGGGAGTTTGGCTCAGTGGCCGAAGCGCCTGCCCTGGCAGGTGCGAGGTTGTGAGTTCAATTCCTGGTGCCCCCTCCCCCAAATCTTTTTGTCAGACATATTTGTGAACATTTTGGCTCAGTTTGTGGTTTACTTTTTAATTTTCATATGATGTCTTAATGAGCAGGGATTTTAAAAGCAGATTAAGTAAAAGTTTTTAGTTTTGTTTTTTTTTTAAATTTAGAACCTAACATAGGATTTTGGCCAAGGCGCTTGTTGTGGTGGATGCCCCACGCTACAAATGCCACCTGCTGCTTGGTGTGGAAAGAAGTCTCTGTTTCAGTGGAGAAGCAGAGTGCCTCTGGTCCAGGCACTTTGTATAGCAGAATCCTCATGTCTGTGGGGACTTCCAGGTCCAGTCAGCTTGTTGCAGTGGAATTTTCCTTATTGGTGATCTTGGGCCTCCTACCCTGCTTCATGTCTCTGAGTAAAAGAAGTCTTAAGCCCCTGAGAACAAAGATATTTCCACACCTAGGTTGCTTCTTATGACATGGTACCCTTGTTTGTACTTTCTAGTCACCCACTTTCTCTCTCTGGCAAGGAAAGTCTTGGGGCTTCTTGCAAGGAGAGGTTTTCACTGACCGCTCACTGTCAGAGGGGATTCCCACTGATTTCTCATGCCAATGCTGCCAAGTTTACTTTGGGTTACCTCCATCTAGGGTCACCTCTGTTGCTAATGATGGAAGTCAGTTACTGAGAGGCCTGGGTCAACTTCTTCTGTTGTGTGGATGATTATTAGATGCTATGATGATGTGTTTTTCCTCAAGTCCTTGGGTCCCTAACCAGTTCATTGTCATCTTTCCATCTTGCAGGGTTCTCTTTTGGTTGCCTCTTGTATTATCTAGGATTATGGGTGCGTCCATCAGAGAGCAGGGATGAATGAGCCTATACTATCATACATAGACTGGAAGTCCAGATAATTTTTTAAAAAGATTTAAGTAGGTTTTCCAGAAATAAAAAATACAACTATTGATTTTTAAATTTCAGTGGACAGATTAAATAGCAAATTAGGCAAGACAATGACAGAGTTAGCGATCTGAAAACAATTGCTTGGAATTTAGAGAGAAAGAGAGAGAGAAAGATTATAAATTGGAAAGATATGATAGTATGAAAAATCTAATTGCATTTGTAGATGGAGAGAATGCAGAAAATGAGAGACAAGCAGTATCCAAAGAATAGTAAAGGATGATTTTCCTTTGTTGATGACAGATATGAATCCTTAGGTTGTTCAGGAACTACAGGAGACCAAGTCTACAAAGGAAATTATAATTATAATTCATTTGCCATTCATGGACTGGGGGGAGAGAGAACACTGGCCACACCAGCAAACAAGCCCAGTTTGGGAACCAGTGCCATACGTAGGCTGCCACCAGGCTGGGAACAGCTAGACCCAAGCCTCTCCCTGTGAGTCAGTGCCATTCATGGACTGGGGGAGGGAGGACAATGGCTGCACCAGCAAACAAGCCCAGTCTGGGAACCAGTGCCATGCGGTGGGCCATTGACGGACTGGGAACAGCCAGACCCCAGCCCCTTCTGGCATGTGGGCTGCCAAACAAGAAGTACCAAACACTCTCCCACTCCCCGTAATTGACTGACTTATCCAGTTGTTTCTATTCTATTCTGTTCTGCTTGATTTTAACACAGGCTGTGATGATAGCTATCAAGGTGAAATGCAACTGGATGCCTGTAGTGCTTTGGTGTTTCACTAACATTGCAGGTCTAGGGCCAGTGGTCTGATCATAGGTTCAGAGGATATCAGTATGCAGTGTGGCATCTAGGTGGAATCTCCTTCTGAGGATTGTAGCCATTGTTGATTCTCTATGGTCTTGTTTTGAGGTCCTATATTATTTCCATTGTTTTGTTGGGTTCTCTTTTTTTTTGTGTTTGATTATGTTAATCTGAAGGCAGGAGAAACTATTCCAAGGATAGCAAGATATATTATGGTAGCAGTTGTGGATTTACTATCAGCTGTTTTTGAAATCCTTTGTTGCAGTCATTGTTTTGTTTTTATTGCTTCTATTCTATTCTCTTTTTTTTTTTTTTTTTTTTGCGGCACCAGGGATCGAACTTACAACCTCACACCAGACAGACAGGTGCTTAAGCCACTGAGCCAATCTCCCAGCCCTAGTTTTTTTGAGGCAGGGTCGCACTATGTAGCTCAGGCTGATCTTGCACTCACGTTGTAACCCAAGCTGGGCCTCGAACTCACAACACTCCTCCTACCTCAGCTTCCCGAGTGCTGGGATTAAAGGCGTGCGCCACCACGCCTGGCTACTCTAATCTATTCTGTTCTGTTTGATTTTAACTATGTCTGAAGTTATCTGCAACTATTTTGAAGACATCAAAAGGCATTATGGTAACTATTGCTAATTTCATAATGTTTTGAAGTCCTGTATCTCTTATACTGGTTTGTTTTGATTGGTTTTATTCTCTTGAAAATAAAATAAAAAATTATAATTCATTCAACAAATACTTATGAAGTATCAACTATGTGTTAAGCAGTGGAAACACAGCAGCCAATAGGAGATGAATTTTTTCTCTCCAGAGTTTACATTCCAGTGAGGGAAGATTGAAAATAAATAAAAACTATACTTAAAATTTATAGCAATGAAGTTCAAGCAGGTAGCACTATGGTCAACAGAAGCCCAAAGAATCTTTTGGAACCACAGCTGTGGGTGTGGTTGAGGCCCTTGGGAAGGGTGGGTAATGGTTTCAGATATCTGGAAGGGTTCAGCAATGGCTTCTCTAGTTTGCATTAAGATTAGCTAGAGTAAGCCGGGCGTGGTGGCGCACGCCTTTAATCCCAGCACTCGGGAGGCTGAGGTAGGTGGAGCGTTGTGAGTTCGAGGCCGGCTTGGGCTACAACGCCAGCACAAGGCCGGCCTGAGCTACATAGTGCGACCCTGCCTCAAAAAAGACCAGGGCTGGGGAGTTTAGCTCAGCAGCTTAAGCGCCTGCCCTGGCAAGCGCAAGGTTGTGAGTTCAATCCCCAGTGCTGAAACAAACAAAAAAAAAAAGATTAACTAGAGTAGGTAGGGAAGGAGGAAAGCCAAATCTTATTCCCTAAATTTTCACCATCCCCTACCTTGATAAGCAGTGTTGTCAATAAAGGAGCATCTTGCAGGGCAGCCTGGAGCTTCCCAAGGGACTGTTCAATTGGTGATGGGTAGTGCAGGGAGGTGATCCCAGCAGCATCTCTCATTACTGAGTCCAGGGGATTATGGTTGAGGTACATTAGACATTCAGGACATCTGGAGTAGATTTTAGGTTTTGTTTTTGTTTTTAATTAGTATATATGTGCAATACATAACAGTGATGTATGTTTTGGAGCACTGGTACACGCATATAGTATATCTTGGTCATGTTTGATCCGTGTACCCACTTCTCCCCACCTTTTCCCTTTACTGGACTCCCTTTTCCCATCTCCAAAAAGTCTGCCTTCTTGCTTCCTACATATTTCCTTTATTTTATTTATTTATTTATTTATATTTTAGGTATCTCATACATCTCCTGGATATATTCCCAAAAGAATTAGATGCATCATACTACGGTGTTGCATGCATACCCATGTTTATAGCACAATTCATAATAGTTTATAAACACAACTTATACTAGTTGTGGGAACAGCCTGAATGCCTATTGGCAGATGTATGAGTAAAGAAAGTGTGGTATATATACACAATAGAACATTATTTGGCCATAAAGAAGAAATAAATCATGTCATTGGTAGAGAAGTGAGTGAAATTTGAGACCATAATGTTAAAGTGAAATAAGTGAGGGACAAAAACTTAAATAGCATGTGATTTCTCTGGACCATTTTGAATCAAGGCATGAAGGCAGTGGTAGTGAACCTATGGCACATGTGCTGCAGGGGGCTGTTGGTATCATTGAAAGCTGTGAAAGGTTTGCCATCACTGCACTAGAGTATCTGCTGTATGAGCAAAGGAATATCTTTTTTTTTATTTTAAAGAGAATAAAACCAAACAAAATAAGACAGATTAAAGCCAATGAGAACAGAACAATGAAAGCAGTATAGGACTTCAAAACAAGATAATAGGAAATCAACAAAATAGCTGCCATAATATATCTTGTCATCTTTGATTTATTTTTATTTTTTTATTTAAGAGTAAAATGACACAGAAAAGAAAGACAAAAAGCAAAAGAGACAAACAAATGACAACAGCAAATCCAAAACAATAACATTATAAGTTTACAAAACAAGATGGTAGGAACTTGACAATGGTTGCAATATTACATATTGTTACCTTCAACATATTGTTACCTTCAATGTAAACAACCTACAATGGTTGTTTACATTAACAGATATAGACATGTAAAATTGATCTAATCATATGAGTATTAACCATTCTTTCTCAATAACTAATACATTCCGCAGTATAGTCATTTTAGCTGTCTTACATATGCATATATACAGATTTATGTCTTTTTCCTTTTCCCTTCCTATCTTGTTATCTTTGAAATAGCTGTTCATAACATCAGACATAATAAAATCAAACAAAACAAAAAAAATAAAACCAATCAAAACAAAATAAAGTGTTACAGGACTTCAAAACTAGATAATAGGAAATCAACAATGGCTGCACTTTCCCTTTTTAGACGTTTCTTTCCCTTTCACTTTCACAATATCTACTGTACATTTTGGATCCCTCTAACTCCTTCAATTTTTTATGCTAGGGAGATAACACGATGTTCACCCATGTGAGTCCAACCATTTCACCCATAAGCATGATCTCAAGTTGCATCCATTTACCTACAAGAACCTCAAGATTATCCTGCTTTATAGCTGAATAGCTTTCTATTGTATAAAAGTACCATATCTTTCTTATCCATTCTGTGGCTGATGGGCAAGCTACCCCTGCTTTTTTCTGGTTTCCTGTCACACAGAACATTGTTTTCTCTCCTTTGACTTTCAGTCTATGAATTTCCTTTTGAGTTAAATGTTCCTTGTACACAGCATATTGGTGAATCTTGTTTCTTGGTCCACTCTCCCTGTGTTTCTTTTTATTGGTGAATTGAGGCCATCTACATTAATGGTTACAACCAGCATGCATTGGCTTATCTCTGCCATGCTATCCTCCTGCTGTTGGACCCCACTTTCCTCCTCCATTCAGTTGTCTTCCCTGCTAAGCGATTTCCCTCTACTACTGTTCCTGGAACCATGGTCATCTTTATCTCTCTCTAGAATATCCTTCAGCACTCTTTGTAAGACTGGTTCAGTGGTCATGAATTCCTTCAGCTGTTCTTTAGCATGGAAGTATCTTATTTCTCCATTAATTTTGAGAGATAGTTTTGCAGGCTACATCAGTCTGGGTTGGAAGTTGTTTTCTTTTAGGACTTGAAACACTTCACTGCAAGCTCTTCTTGACTTGATGGTTTGTGTTGACAAGTCTGCCATGATTCTGATGGGTTTTCCTTTATAGGTGATTTGGTTTTTTTCTCTAACAGCCTTTAATATTCTGTCCTTGTGCTGAATTTCTGGGATCTTGGTTATTATATGTCTAGGTGTGTATTTATTTTGGTTATGGCTAGCTGGCGTTCTAAATGCCTGACTTATTTATTTTATTTATTTATTTATTTATTTATTTATTTTTTTGTGGCACTGGGGATTGAACTCACAACCTCGCACCTGCCAGGACATGCACTTAAGCCACTGAGCCAAACTCCCAGCCCTGGTTTTTTGAGGCAGGGTTGCACTATATACCTCAGGCTAGCCTTGCACTCTCGTTGGAGCCCAAGCCGGCCTTGAACTCACAACGCTCCTCCTACCTCAGCCTCCTGAGTGCTGGGATTAAAGGCGTGCACCACCATGCCCAGCTAAATGGCTGACTTATGTGTATGCTAGGTCCTTTTCCCATGTTTAGGAAGTTTTCTGCTATTACTTCTGTAAATAGTCTTTTTATCTCATTTGTGTTGACCCCTGCTTTTTCATTGACACCTAGCAGTCTTTTTTTCCAATTGTTATTATATTTTTTATTTTTTATTTTTTTATTTTAAAGATAGTAAAATCCAACAAAACATAACAGAACAAAGTCAATCAAAACAAAGCAGTAGAACTGGTACAGAACTTCAAAGAAAGATACTATGAAAACAATAGCTACTGTAGTATATCTTGTTATTTTCAGAATAGTTGACCATTCCATCAGGTATAGTAAAATTGAACCAAAAACAAAACACAATAAAACCAATAAAAACTATGAAATAAAGCAAAAAAATTAATCAGAATAAAGCAAAACAATGAGAACAATATTGGGTCTCAAAGACAAGACAGAAGAGAATCCCCCATATTTGCTGCATTGCATAGTGTCATCCTCCCAAGAGATGCTCAGACTGCCAGCCCCAGGCCTGCAAAATCAACCAAACGATACAAGCATTTAGTTGTTTTATGTACCCTAGTTGCTATCAATTTAGCTGGTCCTCCGAACCAGCAGTTTGCTTATGGGGGAGTGGGGGGATGTCCTTGATTCTTAGCCCCTGCACCAGTAGGTGTATGGGAGGCACATCTTTCTCTTCATGGAGTCCGCACCAGTCGCACACTCACCAGGAAGGCAGTCTAGTTGTCTTCTGTTTGGAGCCTCTCTGACCCAACGTGGCAGGTTCTTGAGAGGGCCATTTTTCTCTTCCTGGAGTCTGCGCCAGTCATGCACTCACCAGGAAGGCAGGCTAGTTGTCTTCTGGTTAGAGCCTCCCTGCCCAACATGGTAGGTTCTTGTGAGGCACATCTTTCTCTTTCTGGAGTTTGCACCAGTCATGCACTCACCAGGAAGGCAGGCTAGTTGACTTTCAGTTGGAACCTCTCTGACCCAATGTGGTGGCTTCTTGAGAAGCACATCTTTCTCTTCCTGGAGTCTGTGCCAGTTACACACTCGCCAGGAAGGCAGGTTAGTTGACTTCTTGTTGGAACCTCTCTGACTCAATGTGGCAAGTTCTTGAGAGGCCCATCTTTCTCTCAACACCTAGCAGTCTTAAGTTAATTTTTCTTTGCATCATCTTGCAGCCATTGAATTGTTATTTCCTGGTTCCTTGTTATTTTTAAGAGTTCTTTCCTTTCACAATTGCTAGCTGCAATCCTGTCTTCAAGGTCTGAAAGTTTATTTCAAGCAGTTTTGACAGCTTTCAGTAGAGTTTTTAATCTCCTGTATATCTCTTTGAATCTGTTTCATGCATTGTAATTCCTTCCTATATTGTTCATTCAAGGTTTCCATCATTTTCCTATGCTCCTCTTTTTTTAATCTATGTCTTCTTTAGATGTACTCAGCAATTCTTTCATTATGTTTGCGATTTCTTCTTTTACCTGAGATATTTCTGATCTTATTACTTTTACAGCCTCATGAAGTTGTTTCTTTACTTCAGTTGCTATCTTTTCAGATATTTCAGGTGGTTGACTTCCAATTTCTTCCATATCCATATCTCCCAGACTTGTTCTGTGTGGGTTGGAGGTCTGAGATTGCCATTTGCTCCTTTGACTTGACATTTTCCTGGGTTCCTCCTGACAAGCTGGTTGTGGGGTCCCAGGAGCTTCCCATGTTGGCTGCCACTCTGTAGTGTATGGGAAAGGGACAGACACCTGGGTTTCTCTGAACCCAGGTTCCTGGGGAGGCAGTGGGACATGGGGTAGGCTTCTCCAGACCCATGTGGCTACACCAGGACTTCCCCATTGGCCAGGGGCACTTGGTGGTGGGGCTGCTTCTCTCATCCTATATGGCTATACTGGGACTCCCCCAGTGGTGGCAGGTGTTCAGGAGCATGTCTGGCTGTATCTCCTGCCCTGTACTGGCTGCCTGCAGGAAGCAAGAATTCCAATGGTGGCAGGAATGCAGGAGCATGTCTGGCTGTTTCTCCCTGCCTGTGCTGGCTACCCATGGAAAGCAAGCACCTCCAGTTGTGGCCTGCAGGCACATGGGGCTTGTCTGGCTGTTTCTCCCTGCCTGCACTGGTTACTGAGGGAAGCAAGAGTTCCAATGGTGGCAGGCACTGAGCAGAGGAATATCATATGAGATATGAAATACCCTCAAATCCCTATTGATTACTCTGAATTTTTACTGACCACGCAAACAAGCTCCTGTAATAACATTGTGGCTCAAATTTCAGTCATATTGGCCGTTTTTTCATCATACCCTTCACATTCCTACCTTTGAACTTGCTGGGTAATCATCTACATCTTTGCATTGTTTGAATTTAAACATCATGCCTGGAAGATAGCCCTACTTTGACCACACTATGCAAAGTAACTCTCAATCACTGTTTGTCACATCCCTTTATTAAATAGTCTTCTTGGCCCAGATCATTATCTGAGTGATCTTGTTTATTTGTTTTTTCTTGTTACTGTCTATCTTTTTCTTCTCAAATGTAATCTCTGTTAAAACAGAGACTATTTCTTTCAGGGTCATTGCTTTATCCCCAGCCCCCGATGTAGTACTTGGCATATAGTAAGTTCTCAATAAGTGTTTTTTTGAGGAAAGAAGGAAGAAAGGGTTGGAGGTTTGAAGTCCTCTGAACTTGGCTCCTTGGATTCTGCCAAGCTAGTTTGTGTGTAGACTTTGGCCTAATGTCTAGGTAGGATTGTTGTCATTCACTGAAAACAGGATAAGAGGATCTCAAAACTTTCTGGTCATAAAATTTGGTGGGGTAGACTCATGTCATTGCCATGTCAACTCTGGCTTTTGAGAGAGGTATCCCTGTCCCTCCTTGCTAGTGATTCTGGTTGTCTGGCTGCCTAGAGAAATCAAATAGAGGAAGACATATTTGGCAGGAACTAGATTTTTTCTTTTTGCCTTCATTGTTTTACATTGCTATGCTTTAAAAACTATGTTATATGATTCAATGTATTAACATTTTTTACTGATTCATCTTGATGGAATGAGTGCTTTGAATGTGAAAATGGTAGAAGGCTCTTAATTTCACTAGTCCTCTTTTTATACTGAATATTTTATTGGATATATTTTATTTCTTCCCCTTTCTTAGCTTCTTTTTTCCCCAGCCATTATTGTGTTTGCAGTCATAGAACAGTGAAAGTATATCTAGAAACCTAAGCTATATGCTCCAAAAATATTTTATTTAGATGCACTTATAAGAGTTTAAAAGGGTAGGTGCAAGAACACTTTCAAAATACAACAGAACCAAAAGTTATAAAGTTTTTTCCCCTTTCATATAGACAGAAATATCAAACATACTATGTAACCTGGTAACAGTTTACATAAAATTGACTTTTAGTATAAACTGTTATAATGCATGCTGATTGTATATAGAAGCCTATATGTAGCAAATTAAAAAAGAAAAGCAGTGATGTTATAAAGTGTGGATGATGGAGAATTGAGAAGGGGATGCTGAATGTCATTTTAGTAATAGATGGTGTTTAGTATTCTAAATAACTGCTTCGAATGCTTTGTCTATATTAGTTCATGTAATCCTAGGAACAATCCTGTGAGGTAAGTGCTGGTATCATTACCCCCTTTTTACATACGGGGAAACTGTAGCACAGAGCTGTCAAGTTACTTGTATAATGATAAACACTGGGAAGTGGTATAGTTTGAATTTGTTCCCAGGCAGTCTGACCTCAGGGCCCTTTCTCTTAGCCAGTGTACTGGTACTGATGATTGCTAATTGTTTTCTTCCTGCTTGAGATAATTGCCTTCAGCAGAAGAAATATGCTCAAGGGAGAAAGCAAGAAGTACTTGGGAACAAAGTAGCTCCTAACTCTTGAAGTTCTATGTTTCAATGGAATGTGGGTATGTATGTGAATTCATACATACATACATATTTACACAAACTTATTTATCTCTCCCTTAATGACCTCATATAAAAATCATAAAATATAATTATGAGAAAGTATTCAATTGTTAGTAGCAATATCAAGCACAGATTACATAACTATATAAATTTAACAGAAAAAGGACAAGACTCAAAAACAAAATATAAATGCCTAGGAGTATAAATTTAACCCAAAAAATGCAAGATTCATGTGAGGAAAAGCATAAAATTCTACTTAGAAACATAGAGTATGTCTTTTTTTTTCTGGTGCCAGGAATTGAACCCAAGGTCTTGTGCATGCTAGGCAAGTACTCTACTACTGAGCTACATCTGTGTCCCTAATGTAAGACTTTATTACATGGAAAAATACACCTTGTCCTTCGATAGGTCAACTCAATATTGTAAAAACTATACATTCTCTCATAATTAGTCTATTAATTAAAGATATTCTTAATAAAAATTCTAAGAGTTTTGTGGGTTGTATTTATATTTTGGAAGTTTGCCGAAGTAGTCTATATTTTATGTGGAAGAATAAAAGAAGAGCAAAGAAATTTTGAAAAAATAGAACTAATAGAAGATGATGTACCCTCCCAAATAAATAAAAATTATTACAAAGTTACAATAATTAAAATACTGTAGTATTATCCTATAAGTTGAGCAATGGCTCACTAAAATCAGAATCCAGAATCCAGAAATAAACTTCTACCTGTGGAATTTATTGTGTTATGAAAAGGTTATCGCAACTTAATGGAGAAAGGAAATATTCAATAAACATGATTGATATAAATAGCTAAATTTTAAGAAAAAATTTGAAAAGTTTTATTAATGTCTCACTCCCTATACCATATACATTTTTGGTATAACAATATAAAATGTGAAAAATGAATCAATAAAACCAGTCACAGGAAGCTGGGCCTGGTGGTGCATACTTTTAATCCCAGCACTCAGGAGGCTGACGTAGGAGGATCGTTGTGAGTTCGAGACCAGCCTGGGCTACAAAGTGAGTTCAAGGCCAGCCTGAACTGCACAGTGAGACCCTGTCTCAAAAAAATAGGGCTGGGGATTTAGCTCAGTGGCCTAAATGCCTGTCTGGCAGGCAAGAGGTTGTGAGTTTGATCCCCGGTACCCCCACCAAAGAAAAAAACCACTCAAAGGAAATATGAGTGAATATTTTTGTAATCTCAGGGTAACAGAGGCCTTTTTGAGCATGATGTGAAATGCAGAAACCATAAAGGGAAGATTGACAGATTTGACTACATAAAAATGAAAAATTTCTATATGGAAAAAAATGTTGTAAACAAGATTGAGAGACAGATGACAAATTGGGAAACAGCACATATGATAGATGAAAGTTAATTTCTTTCATTTTGCAACCTACTAGCAAAAAATATAAATACTCCAATGGAGAAGTGGACAAAAGGCTCAAACAGAAAAATTACTAAAAAAATGTGCATGGACAGACAGTAAACCTATAAAAAGCTGCTTAATGTCACCTTTAATAAAAAAATGCAAATAAGAACCATGATGAGATGAACTCTCACTTTTTGATTAATCAAATATTTTAAGATACTCTTTGTTTTTCAGAATATTTTTAGATTTACTGAAAAATTGAGAAGACATTACAGACAGTGCCTATATACCCTATGTCCAGTTTGACTGTATCATTAAGGTATTACATGAATATGATACATTTGTTACAATTAATGAACAAGTGCAGAAACATTATTTTTAGCTGAAGTTCATAATTTCTTCAGATTTCCTTAGTTTTAACCTAGTGTACCTTTCTTTTCCAGATAAGCACTCAAATACAATATGTCATATAATTATTATACTACTGAATCTTCTTTTGGCTATGGTAGTTTCTCAGACATTCATTCCTTTACAATTTTGGAGTACTATCTAGGCATTTTGGAATACTATGTTTTTCTCAGATGAGAGATAATATAAGACTGAGACTATGGACTATTGGGAGGAAGAGTAAGAGTGCCATTTTCATGACATCATATCAAGGATTCATATACTCAACATGATTTATACTGATATCTATTCACATTGACCTTGCTGAGGTGTGGCAAGATTTTCCTACTGCATAGCTCCTTTTTTTTTCTCCTTTATACTCTGTACTCTTTGGAAGGAATTCATTATGCATAGCTCACACCTAAGGAGCATAGCATTTTCCTTGTCCTTGAGGGCAGAGTACCTACAGAAATCATTTTAAATTGTTTTGTGCAGATTTGTTTTTCCTTCATTTATTAATTTATTCAGTTATTTCTATCAGCATGAAAGCATGGGTATTCATTTTAGCCTTTGTGTTATAATCTGATACCATTTTTATTGCTTTTGTTGCTCAATTTGTTGAGCTTTGGCCATTGTGAGCTCTTTCATTTGGCTCCTGTGTACCTTTGACACTACCCCATCTCTGTGTGTGTGTGTGTGTGTGTGTGTACAGTATTATTACTTCCTTACTTTCTGGCATTATAAGATGCCAGGCTCATCTCGTATCTATCTATCTTTCTTTCTTTCTTTCTTTCTTTCTTTCTTTCTTTCTTTCTCTCTCTCTTTCTTTTTTTTGTCTTTTTGAGACAGGGTCTTGCTATGCCATTAACTTCCAATTTTATTGCTCTATGGTCAGATAATATACATGGAACATTTTCAGTTCATCTGCATTTACTTAAGGATGTTCTGTGTGCTAGTATGTGATCTATTTTAGAGAACATCCCTTGTGCAGCTAAGAAGAATTCTAATGTTGATGGATGGAACACTCTGTCAACTTCTACTAAGTCCGTTTGTTCACAGGTTTTGCTAAATTCTGTTGTTTGCTGATTTGTTTGTCTAGTTGACCTATCTCTTTGTGACAATTAGGTATTAAGGTCCCCCATTATAATTTTGTTATTACTTACTTGATTTTTCATGTCTATTAGTATTTATTTTATATAGTTGGGGTCTCCCGTATTTGGTGCATATGTATTTATGATTGTTATTTCTTCCACTTGTGTTTTTCCCCTAACAAGTATGTAGTAACTTTCTTTATCTCTTTTAATCATTCTTGGTTTGACATTCACATTGTCTGCAAACAACAGTTATGCTTGGGTTTTTCTGGGTTCCTGTTGCATGGAGTATTGTTTTCCATTCTTTGACTTTTGCTGTGTGAAGTTTTTTTTTTTTTTTTGAGTTAAATGTGTTTCTTGTATACAGCGTATTATTGGATCCTGTTTCTTGATTTATTCTTCCAGTTTCTTTTGATTGGTGAGTTGAAGCAATTAACATTGATGGTAATAACTGATATGTACTGGCTTGTGTTGGTCATGTTATTTTCTTGATGTTGGTTCTCTACTTTTCCCTTCTGTTTAATTGGTTTCCCTGCTTGGTGGTTTCTTTCTGTTGTTGTTTTGGAATTGTGATCATTTTTATCTCTGCCTAGAATATCTTTCAGTACCCTTTGTAGTGTTGGTTTGGTGATCATGAATTTCTTCAGTTGTTCTTTGTCATGGAAGTATCTTATTTCTCTATTAATTTTGAAAGATAGCTTTACAGGGTACATCAATCTGCATTTGAAGTTGTTTTCTTTCAGCACTTGAAACACTTCACTCCAAACTCTTCTTGACTTTAGGTTTGTGTTGAGAATTCTGCCATGATTCTGATGGGCTTTCCTTTATATGTGATCTGTTTCTTTTCTCTACCAGTTTTTAATATTCTGCTTTTGTGCTAAATTTCTGGACTCTTTATTATATATACAGGTGTAGATTTATTTTAGTTATAGCTAATTGGAGTTCTATATTCCTCACTTATCTGTATGTCAGATTCTTTCCCCATTCTTGGAAAATTTTCTGTTATTACTTCTGCAAATGTATTTTATGTCATTTGTGCTGACTCCTGCTTTTTGAATTAGTCCAATTATTCTTATATTATTTTCTCTGCATTGTCTTGCAGCTACTGAATCATTATTTCCTGATCTTTTGTTATTTTCAGGATATCTTTCCTTTCATGATTGCTAGTCAGAAATCCTGTCTTCAAGGTCTGAAAGTCTGTCTTTAGTTTTGTTCCAGAAGTTTTGTCAGCTTTCAATGGAATGTTTAATTTTCTGGATATCTGAGTCTTGTTTCATGCATTCTATTTCTTTCCTACATTGATAATTTATGGTTTCTATTCACTTCCTATCATCATCTATTTTTTTATCTGTCTCTACTCTAGATTTGATAAATAGTTCCTTTATAAATGTTGACCTTTCTTTTTTTACCTGAGAGATTATTTCTGATCTGATTTCTCTGTAATCTTATGGATTTGTTTCCATACTTTGGTTGCTATCATTTGAGAAATTTCATGTGTGTGTATTTTAGTTTCTTCTATGTTGATGGCTTCTTGACTTGTTCTGGGTGGGTTGGAGGTCTGAGATTGCATTTTGCTTTTTCATCTTGTCATTTTCTATTTTAATTTTTTTTGTGTGATAATCCTTGTGGGTTTTTGTAGTAGGTATCTATATCACTAGTATCAAGACCTCTCTAGGAAAAGTCTGTTCTTCAGTGATGCATTCTGTGTGTAGAATATTCTTGGTTTGTGTCTGTTACAAGATCCTACCTTCCCAATTAATTAAGAATGGGATGGAAAAAAAGAGTAGGATGTTGGTATCTGTTTGGCTCAGTCCCTGGTCCTTTGTTGTATGGCTATGGTGAGGTTATTACCCCAGAGCATCCCAGTATTGTTACAGAAGGGAGAAAAACTGATTGCAACAGATATGACATCCTAGCTAAAGTAGTAAAGTTAGCAATAACAATAGCATTGGCTTCCAGGAAGATGGTGGAGTAGTAAGCAGCAGAGAAAACAGCCTTTCTGGGAGACACCATCTAGACTCGGAAATATACCATTTTGAGGAAGACAAAAAGGAAGGAAATGGGTCCCTTGGACCCAGGAAGAGTCTGAAGTCTGAATCAAAGCCCACAGAGAGAGTAAAAAGACAAACTTCAACAAAGAAGGAGGCAGTAGCTGGTGGTGCCTTTGCCTGGAGCTGGACTCACTGCATGAGGGGAGCTGTTGGAACCTGGAGATGCACACAGTGTTGGTGGCAGCTGGCAACCCTGGGGGCCTCTGCGGAGTGATTTGGTGGTGGAGGAGAGCAGCGGACGTGGAGGACTGTGCTGGCTGGCAGTGAGTGCAGAGGACTCAGTCCTCTCACGGGAGAAAGCGATTGGCTGGGAGCCATTTTGGAGTTGGGCTGGATAAGCCTGGAACCAGAACTGTTGGTGGCTTCCTCCTGCAGCTCCTAGCTGGGCACAGACCCATGGAAATTGGACTGCGACGATCCTAATGAGTCTGTTCTCAGGGAAGGCCTGCTAAGGTTGTCTACTACTCCATCATAAAGCAACTACTGACTTGCGGGGATACAGTGCCATGATTTGGATTCCTGTCTCCATGGGCTGTCTACTAGTGAATCCAGAGAGAAGCCTGGAAGTGGACTTTTTCTTTTTTTTCTTCTTTGTTTGTTTTGTTTAGCTTGTTTTTAATTTTTTCTTTTTTGTTATATTCTTTTTTTTTTATGTGAGCATGGTTTTTGCCCTCCTTCTGGGTGTGGTTTTGTTGTATTCTACATTTGGCTCTTTTAGCTTTCTTTTCCTTGAGTCTTCTGCATCGGTTTCCCCAAGTTGGTGGGACCCATCTTTGTCCTCCAACCTGCTCGTGATCACCTCCTCTTTTTCCACTTCTCTGTCTTCTCCTTAATCCACTTTGGGTCCTGACCCTTGAGGAAAGAATTGACATATTGCAGTCTTATGTATTGTATATGATTGTTTTGCATTCTGTTGTATGGTCACAAATTCAGTTTATATGGTTGACGGTTGCAAATCAGGGGTTGGCTCAGTTTATTATTTTGTTGGCTGTGTTTGGTGCTGTGCGTGCCACTGCAGCCAAAATTAACATGATTGTTCTGGATAGGTGTTGGCCCTGATGGTCCAAGACTGAGATTGACTGGGGGTCACAGAAAGTGCTGAGGCACAGTGCCAAAGAACCAGGGAGTGGGCTAGGCAAGCAATAGCTTCTCATCTCTAACAAACTGAGGAGGTGGGATCTTCCAACAGACTCAGAGCCCAGGAACCAGCTACATCTAGAAGATACCTCGGAGAAGTGATCATCACCTGGATGTCCTTAATACCACCAATAAAGCAACCCACCATAGGCAGCTAACAAGTATCACTCTAGGAATTAAACTCAAAAAGAAAAGAAATGAGAAGACACTTAAACAGGACACAACCTCAGACACCCAGTTCACCAAAAGCAAACCCAGAGGTCAAAGAGGCTGGAAAATCCGAAAGACCCCTACCAGGTCTCTCTGAAATGGCAACAAAGCAATTGAATGAGGATATGGAAAAAAATGAAATCAGAAATAATCTCAAATATCTACACAGATTACCAAATTACACATCATGCTTAGTGATATTAGAACAGACACAGACAAAAAAAAATGAGCTTAAGCAAATTATGGAAGCACAACATAGGAAACAAATGGATTCCATGAAGCAGATTTAAGCAGATATTCAGGAGAATAAGAACTCCATTGAAAATATTCAAAGCAGATTAGGCCAGTGTGAGGACAGGATCTCAGATATTAAAGACAGGCTTGCAGTTAGTGACCAAGAAAAGAAAGAGTTCTCAAAACTAGCAAGGGAACATGAGAAATCAATCCAACAGTTGCTTGATGAGGCAAAGAAGAATAACTTAAGATTAATTGGAGTCAATGAACAAGCAGGAGATAGCACAAATGACATTAAAAACATCCCCACAGATATTGTGACAGAAAATTTTCCTGGTAGAGAAAAAGAATTTGACATACAAATAAATGAGGTATATAGAACTCCAATTAGCAATGATTAAAAAAAACCCCTACTTCCAGGCATATCATAGTCAAGATTCCAGAAATTCAACACAAGAATAAAATCTTAAAAGTTGTTAGGGAAAAGAAACAAATCACTTATAAAGGAAAACCCATCAGAATTACAGCTGACTTTTCAGCACAAACTCTCAAGTCAAGGAGAGCTTGGAGTGAAGTACTCCAAGTTCTAAAGGAAAACAACTTCCAACCCAGACTGATGTATCCAGGAAAACTATCTTTCAAAATAGATGGAGAAATAAAATACTTCCATAACAAAGAATATCCGAGGAAATTCATGACCACTGAACCAGCACTCCAAAATGTTCTGAAGGACATTTTAGAAAGAGATAATAAGGATTACAGCTCCATGAACCTCAACAGAAGGAATTCACCAGGAAAGGCAAACAATTACAGGGAAGGGAAAAAGGAAAAAAGTGGGGAGCCAATAAGAGGAAAATAACATGAGAAGGATAAATCAATACATATCAGCTTTAATCATTAATGTTAATGTTGTCAATTCACTAGTCAAAAGACACAGACTGGCAGAATGGATCAAGAAGCAAGATCCAACAATATGGTGTATACAAGAAACACATTTAATTCAAAAAGAAACTCATAGACTGAACATCAAAGAATGGAAAACAATACTTCATGCAACAGGAGTTCAGAAAAAATCAGAGGTTGCCATTCTATTTGCAGATAAAGTCAATTTCAAGACAAGACTAATATCTTGGTAAAGGGAACAATCCAAGAGGAAGAGATAACAATCATAAATATATATTCAACAAATATTAGTGCACTCAGTTATATAAAAACAATTATTAATGGACATGAAAAATCAAATAAAGGTTAATACAATTGTATTGGGAGACCTCAATACTTCACTGTCACAAAAAGATCAACTAGACAAAAAATCAATAATGAAATATCAGAACTAAATCAAACTTTTGGGCAATTGGACTTAGTAGATGTCTATAGAGTCTTCCACCCCACAACATCAGAATACACATTCTTCTCAGCTTCACATGGGACATTCTCCAAAACAGACCATATACTGGCTCATACAACATGGTTAAGTAAATGTAACATTATCCCATGCATACTATCAGACCACGGTGCAATGAAATTGGAAATCCATGACAAAGTAAACCACAAGAACTTCATCAACACATGGAAATTAAATAGCATCCAACTGAACAATCAATGGGTCACAGATGAAATTAAAGAAGAAATTAGACAGTTTTTACAGTTGAATGACAATGACAATACAACATACCAAAATTTGTGGGACACAATGAAAGCAGTCTTAAGAGGGAAATTTATAGCAGTAAATACCCATATTAGGAAAACAGAGCAAGTTAATATAAACAACTTAATGCTGAGCCTCAAACTTCTAGAAAAAGAAGAGCAGGCTAAAGCAAAAGCTCATACAAGGGGGCAAATTATAAGGATCAGAGCAGAAATTAATGCACTGGGACTAAAAAAACAATACAAAGAATCAATGAATCAATGAACTGAAGAGTTGGTTCTTTGAAAGATTAAATAAAATTGACAAACTCTTGGCCAGCCTTATCAAAAAAAAAAAAAAAGGAAAGAAAAGGCTCAAATGCATGCAATTAGGAATGAAAGGGGTGAAATCACAACAGACCCTGCAGAAATCCAGAAAATCATCTGTACCTACTTTGAAAACTTGTATTCTAATAAGATGGAAAATACAGAAGAAATGGACAGATTCCTAGTTACATATGAATTACCAAAGTTGAATCAAGAAGATATAAAAATCCTAAACAACCCAATATCAATAAATGAAATTAAAGATGTAGTTAAAAACCTATCAACAAGAAAAGCCCAGGCCCTGATGGATTCACTGATGAATTCTACAAGAAATTTAGTGAAGACCTAACACCATTACTTTTCAAACTCTTTAATGAAATTGAAAGGGAAGCAATACTCCCAAATTCATTCCTGGAAGCAAGCATTACTCTAATTCCAAAACCAGAGAAAGACCCCACTAAGAAAGAGAATTAGAGGCCAGTCTCCCTAATGAACATTGATGCGGAAATCCTCAATAAGATACTGGCAAACAGACTGCAGCAAATCGTCAAAAAGATCGTACACCATGATCAAGTGGGATTCATCCAAGGGTTGCAGGGATGGTTCAACATACATAAATCCATAAATGTAAGACATCATATTAACAGGGTCAAGGATAAAAATCATATGATTATCTCAGAGGACAGTTTTTTTTTTGGTGGCACCAGGGATTCAACTCACAGCCTCATGCCTGCCAGACAGGCACTTAAGCCACTGACCCAAACTCCCAGCCCTTATATGATTATCTCAAATGATGCAGAAAAAACTTTTGACAAAGTCCAGCACCTATTCATGATAAAAAAATCTACAGAAAATTGGAATAGATGGTCTCTGTCTCAATCTGATAAAAGCTATCTACAGCAAACCAACAGCCAACCTCATACTAAATGGACAAAACTAGAAAGCTTTCATTCTAAAATCAAGAACAAGGCAAGGATATCCATTGTCTCCACTCTTATCCAACATAGTCCTGGAAACTTTAGGCAGAGAAATTAGACAAGAGAAAGTTATAAAAGGAATAAAGATAGGAAAGGAAGAAGTTAAAATATCATTACTTGCAGATGACATGATACTCTACTTAGAAGATCCCCAAAACACCAGATTTAATAAGCAGATTTAGTAAGGTAGCTGGTTGCAAAGTCAATACTCAAAAATCAAGAGCCTTCTTGTACATGAGTAACAAACTCATTGAGAGAGAAATCAGGGAAACAATACCTTTTACAATAGCATCCCCCCCAAAAATACTTAGGAATCAATCTAATTAAAGATGTAAAAGACTTCTATATTGAAAAGTATAGTACTCTGAAAAAGGAGATTGAAAAGGATATTAGAAAATGGAGAGATATCCCATGCTCTTGGGTAGGAAGAGTCATATAGTGAAAATGGTCATACTCCCAAAACTATTATACAGATTCAATGCAAGCCCAATCAAAATTCCAGTAACATATCTTATAGAATTAGAGAAAACAATCCTAAGATTCATCTGGAACCAGAAGAGACCTAGAAAGCTGGGCATGGTGGCTCACACCTTTAATCCCAGCACTCAGGAGGCTGAGGCAGGAGGATCACTGTGAGTTCGAGACCAGCCTGGGCTACAAAATGAGTTCAAGGCCAGCCTGAACTGCATAGTGAGATCCTGCCTCAAAAAATAGAACTGGGGATCTAGCTCAGTGGCATAAGTGCCTGCCTGGCAGTTGCAAGGTTGTGCTCCATCCCTGGTACAAAAAAAAAAAAAAAAAAGAGAAAGACCTACAATAGCAAAGATGATCCTGGGCAATAAAGACAAGACAGGGGGCATCACAATTCCTGACTTGAAATTATACTATAAAGCTACTATGATAAAAACAGTGTGGTACTGTAAAAAAAATCCAAAGATAAATGGAATAGATTAGAAGATGCAGAAACAACTGAAGACACACTAAGCTACCTTATCTTTGACAAAGGTGCCAAACACGTTCATTAGAAGAAAGATAGCCTCTTTAATAAATGGTGTTGGAAAAACTGGCTTTCCATATGCCAAAGATTAAAACTGGACCCATAACTTTCACCATGTACTAAGTTAAAATCTGAATGGATTAAAGATCTCAACATTAAAACAGAAACACTAAATCTGCTGAAAGACAGAGTAGGTAAAACTCTTGAAGACATTGGCACAGGCAAAGACTTTATGAATAAAAGCCAGATTGCACAGGAACTATCGCAAAGAATCAAGAAATGGGATCTCATCCTATTGAAAAGCTTTTGCACAGCAAGAGAAACCACCAACAGAGTGGGAGAAAATGTTTGCCAGCTGTCCCTCAGATAAAGGATTACTTTCAAGAATGTATAAAGAACTTAAAAAAATGAGTCCTCCAAGATTTAAAGATCCAATCCAAAAATGGGCCTCTGAGATGAACACACACTTTTCAGATGAAGAAGTACAAACAGCAAATAAATACGTGAAAAAATGTTCAACAGCACTAGTCATTTGAGAGATGCAAATTAAAACAACACTGAGATTCCACCTCACCCCAGAAAGAATGGCTAGAATTAAGAAGTCAACCAATAATAAATGCTGGAGGGGCTGTGGAGATAAAGGAACACTTCTCCACTGTTGGTGGGAATGCAGGCTGGTGCAACCACTCTGGAAGTCAGTGTGGAGATTCCTCAAAAAGCTAGGATTGAAGGTCCCATTTGACCCAGCTATTTCCCTTCTGGCTATCTTCCCAAAAGAATTAAAAACATCACACCACAGCAATATATATGCACCTGTGTTTATAGCTGCACAGTTCATAATAGCCATATCTTGGAAGCAACCTAAATGCCCATCGACTGAGGAATGGACCAGAAACTTGTGGTATTTCTATATAATGGAATACTACTCAGCTATAAAGAATGATAAACTGGACACCTTCATACCTAAATGGATGGGCCTTGAGAATACACTTATCAGTGAAATAAATAAGTCACACATATGTAAGCATTGTATCATTGCACTTGTGTGACAAACTGAAGAAAAAACTATGCATATGTTTATGTATATGTATATAAAAATAGTTAAGATAGTTAAAGACAAAAAAGAATTCGCTGAGATTTTGACAGATATTGAGGTGAATCTATAGATATGTTTAGGGAGAATAAATGTTTTGATATTTGTTCAATTCACATACATAGTCTGTCTTCACTTATTTAGGTTGTATTTGAGTACTTTTGGTCAGTTTTTATAGTTTTTAGGATACAGATAGTGAATGTATTTTGGTAGATTTATACAGTAATGTTACTTTAAGCTTTTTTGTGATGCTGTAACTTGTGCCTTTACAATTTTACTTTTGAATTGTTCATTGCCGGTATATAGGCCAACACTAGATTTCTTTATGTGGCTCTCTGACCTTGTACCATGACCTTGC
Organism: Dasyprocta punctata; assembly: GCA_004363535.1. Taxonomy (NCBI): domain Eukaryota; kingdom Metazoa; phylum Chordata; class Mammalia; order Rodentia; family Dasyproctidae; genus Dasyprocta; species Dasyprocta punctata. The sequence goes on from RJWM01005369.1 coordinate 40,185, forward strand.
TAAACTTGCTTGTCTGTTTTATTGGGGTTTTTTTGTAGATTTTTTGTAAAAAAAAAAAAGTAGCATCAAACACAATCTAGTACCTGACAAACTGTTTTAACTATTTATTTTCTACTTTTGATCATAGGAGTAGCATCTATAGTTATATAACAAAATCAATCATAAATTAGGAATTTGTATGCGAAGTGTTTCCCCTTTGTTGAGAAATTTTATCCTGAGGTGGGTAAATTTAGGGAGGATAGTGTACAAAACAAAGATAACTGAAAAGGAAATGGAGACAAGGATGACAGACCAAGGATGATCATGCAAGGTTTGAGAAACTAGACAAGGGGGCAGAAAAGAAAGAGTGAAGGAGTATTTGAGGAATTATCTGAACTTAGTCTGTGGGTTTGGGGGATGGAATTAGTTTTCTGTGGTTGGAGTTGTCCCAGATGTTTAGAAAGAAGAGAAAAAAGAGCAAAAGAAAGAAAGCAATAAAGAAACAAAGAAAGAAGAACAAGAAGATGAAGAAAAAAAGAAAGAAAGAAAAAGAAGACAAAAAATTGAGAGAAAAAGGGGCTGGTTACTGAGTCCTAGATTCTTCCCAAGCTGTTTGCCAGTCTCATGGAGGTCCCAGTCACCTGTTGGCTCATATTGATATTGCTACTTTGGGCTTTTCACACCACTAGTGTTACCTGTCCATCCATTGCACTTTAGTTGGAACCCTACTGTGTTACTTGCAGTGCTTCTCATCTCTGGACCTTCCATAGAAGTTTACTTTCATCATGGCAGTAGCAAGGGGTGGGGCCACCCTCCTGCCTGCCCCAGGGGCAGACAGTCATTGGGAGGGGCTTCTTGAGTTGTTTTTGCATTTTCTGTTCTGTTCCATTGATTTTTGGGGGCTGAATATTTATTTGTTTTGCCAGGACCATGCTGTTTTATCATTGTTGCTTTGTAGTATAACTTCAAACCAGAGATTATGATGGCCCTTGCCTTGCCCTTGTTGCCAAAAATTGCCTTTCCTCCTGTAGGTCTCTTCTGGTCCCATATGAATTTTAGGATTGTTTTTTCTAGTTCTGTAAGGTATGCTATTGGTATTTTGATTGAGATTGCATTAAATTTATATAACAGTTTTGAAAGCATGACCATCTTCACTATATTAGTTCTGCTTATAAAATAACAGGTGATATACGGTTCCATTTTCTGATACCTTCTTTGGTGTCTTTCTTCAGAGTATTGTAATTTTCAATGTATATCTCTTTCACTTCCTTTGTTGGATCAATTCCTAAATGTTTCATTTTTCTTGATGCTATTGTGAAAGATGCTGCTTTCCTAATTTCTCCCTTGGTGAGTTTTTTTATTCATGTATAGGAATGCTATTGATTTTTTTAGTGTTCACTTTCACCCTTCTATGCTGCCACATTTGGTACATCAATCTGGATTTAGCAGTTGTTTTCTGTAGGGCTTGAAATATTTCACTCCAATCTCTCCTTGACTAGAGTTTCAGTTGAGTAGTCTGCTGTGATTCTGATGAGTTTACCTTTACAGGTGATTTGTTTCTTTCTCTAACAGGTTTTAACAGTATGTTCTTGTGTTGAATTTCTGGAATCTTGACTATTGTATGCCTTGGTGTGGTTTTTTTCTCATAATGATTATTTGGCATTCTATATGTCGCATTTATCTGTATCTCAAATTCTTTTCCCATGCTCTTGGAAATTCTGCTATTACTTCTGTAAACAGATTTTTTAAAATGCCTTTTGTACTCTTTTCTGATTCTTTGTTGATTCCAGTTAGTGTTCTTTGCATCATCTGGCAGCTGTTGGATTGATTTTTCATGGCCTCTTGGTATTTTAAGAAGTTTGATGATCTCTAACTACAAAACTGTCTTCCAGGTCTGATATTCTATCATCACATTGTTTGGCTCTGCTGTGTAAACTTTCAGTAGAATTTTTAATCTTCTGGATTTCTATTTGAGCCTGTTTTATGGAATCCAATTTTTTTCTATATTGGGCATTCATGTTTTCCCTGTCTTTCCTAAGCTCCTCTATTTTTCTTTTCATCTCTACCTACTCTAGATTCACTAATCACTTCCTTCATTATGGTCATATTCACTTTAATTATCTGTTTTGCTTTTGTGAGGAACTTATTAATCTATTTTGTTACTTCCACTGCTAAAATTTATCTAGGAGGTTTTTGATTTCTTTTAAATCAATACCCTCTGGATTTGCCTTGGGCACATTGGGTTTTATGGACTGAATCTTGCTTCTATGTTTTTTTATTTTCTATTTTTTTTGTTTATTTTTTTTTTGTACTAAGTCTTGTAAATTGCTTATGGTGGGTAGTTTTATTGCTACTATCAAGACCTCTTTCAGAAATGACTACTTTTCAGAGATGCCTTCTAGACATAGCTTGCTTTTTGTTCTTGAGTCTGTCCCAAGATCCTGCCTCTACAAAGTATTAGGGTTGAAAGGTTGTTGCTTGTTTGGCCTAGCACCCAGTTCTTTGGTACTAGACTATAGTATTGTTTATGATCCCCAGAAAATCTAGGTATTGGCACTAAAAGAGGATCAACTGACTACAACAACTATGTCATTTTGACTAAAGTAGTACAATCATTAATAATACCATCAAAGACAGAAAATGACAAATTATAGCTAATAATTTGCACCCTTAATCATAGGTATAAGATTTATAGTTATATAACAAAATTTAAGAAAAATCAGAAAATTATATACAGTAAACATCCATTCAATAGAGCAATTTTACCCTAAGAGGAGAAAATTTAAAAGATAAGAGAAAAAATAGAGAAATAAAAGAAGAGAAAGAGATTAAAAGCAAGGTTGAAGGATAAAGGAAGATTACCCAAGTCTCAGGAAACCGATGAAGAAGGGAGGAAAGAAAGAAAGGAAAAAGCAAAAACAAGAACAAAATAAAACACGAAAACTAAAAACAATGTTCACATGCATGAAAAAAAATCCAAAACAAACTAATGACAAAAAAAGCAAAGAAAAAAAAAAAAGAAAGAAATCTCTCTGTGATTTCAAGCCTGTGATTATTTTTGAGGGTCTACACTTTTGTGGTAGTACAGGGTGTGACTCTGCTGTCCCTGGTAGACAAAAGAGCCCAGATCCATGCTCCCAGCAAACCTACAGTAAGATTAGGGAAAAGTGCTGGGTAATCACAGCAAACTTGCAGTAGAATTAGGGTGGGGATTCTGATACTTTCAATTCCACAGTAGTTCAGGGTGATGCTAGCCTCTGGTCATTGCTTTGGGGCCTTAGTTGCTCATCTTACAACACTCTGGGTGTCTCTCACTGGCTTGACCTGTCTTCCTGACCCTGAATGTTTCATGTGATTGTCCTTTACCAAGTCACTGTGGGATTTCAGCACTGGGAGCCCTGAGATGAAGCCAACCTATGGCTGCTGTGAGTCCCAAGTTCAGTAGGCCCTTCCCTAAAATGGCATCCAGCCAAGCATCCTTTCCAGGGTTACATGGCAGTTGCTTGGACTGGAGTGACTCACCAGCTGTTGTAGTGAATAGCATCCATTTCTTCATTCCATTGGTGTGTTTCTCCCTGGAGGCTTCTGGGTCACCTGCCCTCACTATGTCACCAGAGATCTCATCTTCCACTCTCATGCCACAAGCCAGGGGCTGGGGAGCAAGTGCAGGTTGTTTCCTCCTTTTTTTGGCATTAAGGTCTGTCTGTTTACTTTCTCTGTGGGGTCCAATTTTCCCTTTAGTTCTTTCCTAGGTTCCAGGGATCCACCTTCCTTCCTCCTTTTCTTCTCCAAGTTGTTATTTTCCAGTGTCTGGATTCCAAATCTTGGAGAGGTTTATTTGTTGCTACTTACTGCTTTGCTATCTTCTCAGAAGTCTATGCATGCATGTTAACCTATTTGTAAACCCATGTCTATAAACAATTTTATACTTAACCATCTTTATCTATATTAAGTTAAACATGAGTTTATACTGTCTTCTAATATATTACCACATGTGTAATTTTAGCCTCCTCTTGCTTATCTATAAATTCCTGTGTCAGCAGTGAGAAACCTAGTTCCCACCGTCTGCTACCTATTTAGTCAATTGTTTAAACTCAGTATATAGACATGGTGGTATCATAATTGTTAACACATACTCCCATGGGAAAAAGACTTTATCGACTAGAATACAGTGCTAACATAAACTTCTTTTTGTTAGTTTTACAGATCCACATATATCCAAAGTTACTTAAGTCAGGACCTATTCTCCTACTCCTTTCTGTGAAACTGTTTCATATATTTGTGATACACGTAGATTCTCTTGTCACAGTTTACATTCCTTCCTGGGATCCCTAACCTCCTACATTTTTAGTTTTTGTGTTGTAAGGTTCTATGGATTTTATCGAATGTATATTGTTATGTTTCTACCTTTACATTATCATGCAGATATTTTACTGACCTAACATCCTCTATCTTGTCACCCTCTGGGTCACTCGCAACAACTAATCATTATATCTGCAGTTTTGCTTTTTTCAAAATCATTGGTGTTATGGCTTGTATCTAGATGTATCTCCAAAGCCTCATGTGACCCCCAAAACCTCAGGTGGGGCTTTTTCGAGTTGGTTGGATCTAGGGTATATGATTCTGGGATCAAGGATGACTCACCCTGGTTGTGAGTGCTACCTGCCCAAAAGGTTTGGAGCCTGGATGGAATATAAGGGACAGAAGAAGACTTGCTGCTCCTGCTGCTGCTGCTGCTAATTTGCTGCCTTCTGCCCACCAAGAACTGTTTCTCCTCTGTGATGTTCCTGTGCCATGCCACCTTCCCTTGGAGCCAGCCATGTATGGGCTGAAATCTCTATGAACTGTGAGCTGAAATAAACCTTTCCTCTTTTTACTTGTGATGTTGGGGTATTTTGTCTCAGCAACACAAAAAGTAACTAAGACAGTTGGAATAGGCTAGTACTGATTTGAACCCTTTTGACTGACTTCTTTCACTAAGCAATATGCATTGAGTTTCCTCCATTACTTGATAGTTGATTCCTTTTTAGCACTAACATTCTGTTGTATGGATGTACTACATTTTGTTTGGCCATTCTTCTGTTGAAGTACATCTTAGTTGCTTCCAGTTTTTGGTTATTATGAATAATGTTTCTATAAACATGTATGCAGGTTTTTGTGTTGGTGTATATTTTTATGTCAATTGGGTAAATATTTGAATGTGCAATTATAATATCATGTAAGACTATATTTAGCTTTGTAAGAAACTGTCAAACTGTTTTCTAAAGCAACTGTACCATTTTACATTCCCACCAAAAGTAAATGTTCATGTAGCTTCACATCTTTTCCAGCATTGAATATTGTCAATTTTTAAAAATGTAATCATTCTGATAGGTGTGTACTGATATCTTACTGTTACTTCAGTTTTCAATTATTAATGGTATATGATGTTGAACATCTTTCCGTCTGCTTATTTGCCATCTGTACATATTATTAGGTTGGGCATCTGTTCAGAACTTTTGCCCATTTCTTTTTTATTGGTATATGATTATGATACATAATATTTTCATTTTGGGGATATGATACATATAATATCATATCCTGATCATTTTGATTCCCTTTCTACCTTCCTCTTTTGTCCATTTCTTGAGTTACTCATTTTCTTATTGTTGAATTTAAGAAGTTCTTGGTATATTTTGAATACAAGTCTTTTTGTTACATATGTGGGTTTCCAAAAACTTTGTTTGTTAATTTTCTATTTTTAATTTTATTGATTTTCTGATCTCATTTTACTTTAATTTTATTTATTTTTTGGTACTGGGTATTGAACTCAGGACCTTGCCCTTGCCAGGCAAGCACTGTGCCACTGAGCTATATCCCCAGCCCTCTCATTTTATTTTTTTTACTTGATTTAGGAGTAAGTTTTGAGATCAAAAGTGTGAGTTCTCCAGTTTTGTTTTTCTTTTTCAAGAATGTTTTAGTTAGAATTCCTTGAAATATCATGAATTTTAGAATGAGTTTTTCTATTTCTGCCAAAAAAATTCTTTTGGGATTTTGACAGAGATTGCATTGAGTCTAAAGCTAGCTATGGGTCTTGTTGTCATCTTAATATTAAGTTAGGATGCTTTTCAGTTTGTTCATGTTTTCTCTCATTTTTTTCCCCAGTGGTGTTCTGTATTTTTCAGTGTGCAAACTTTCACTTCTGTTGGGGACCACAAATTGTAAATTGGCATAGTATCTACCCTAGGCTCTCCTTGCCCTGCCTGCCTGGTGGGCTAGTTTTGGAATGTAGGAATCACCTCCCTCTCAGTCAATCAGGTTAGCACCCAGGTGTGGGGATGGATCTTGGCTTGTTTCCATTATGATGTTAAACTTGCCCATTCTACCACAGCCTTTACACTGTTCAAGGAAAAGCAACCTATCCTCTGTCCTACACTGGCTAATAAAATAGTGGCTAGCTAGGGATTCTGGGCCTTTTGTTCCTACACAGCAACTGGTGGTCTCAGATCCCTGCTATGCACCCCTCTACTTTGTCTCTTGCTCTTCCTTTCCTTTCTTGCCATGATCCACAACCCAGACAGGAAATTGGAACTCACTGCAGGGGTCTCCAATAACGGACACCATGGGAAAGTTCACTAATACACTTCCATGGTTAAATTTATTCTTAAGTATTTTATTCTTTTTGACACTATTGTAAATAGAATTTTCTCGATTTCCTTTTTTGACTGTTCAGTACTTCAATTCTTTATTGTTATAGAATGCAACTGATTTCTGTGTCCTTATTTTACATCTTTAAACTTTGTTGACTTTATTAGCTCTAACAAATTTTTTCTAGAATCTTTAGTGTTTTTAGTATTTTTGGGGGGGTACTGGGGATCAACCTCATAACATTGTGCTTGCCAGGCAGGCGCTTACACCACTGAGCTAAATCCCCAGCCCTACTTTATTAGTATTTAAGATCATGTCATCTGTTACCAGAGGTAACTTTACTCCTTCCTTTCTGATTTGAATGGGTTTTATTTCTTTTCTTGCCAATTGATCTGGCTCAAACTTCTGATGCTGGTGATTAGAAGTGGTTAAAAATGAGTATCCTAGTTTTGTTCCTAATCTTAAGGAAAAAGCTTTTAGTGTTTCACTGAGTATAATGTTAGTCATGAGTTTTTCATATGTTGCCTTTATCATGTCGAACAAGTTAAGAGAGGGGTTGGCAGAATACACTAACACTTATTACACATGTGTTGTATGCCAGGTAATCTTCATATATGTATATGTCTGCCAAAACTCATCAAACCATACTGTCAAATCATACCATCAAATAAAATTATTCTATTGAATTGCTTATTGTACATAAATTATACCTTAATAGGGTTAATATTTTACTTAGTGGCTACTATGTAAGGAATTGATATTTGTCATATCAGCGATATTTATGAGAAAGCTATTGCATTCACCTTGACCATGGGCATTTATACCTTGTTTACTTACCACAAACAACTTTGGAGGGCACATTTTTCATTTTATGGTTGGAGAAACCGAGGCTCAGAGAAGTTAAGTAGATTTTTTAGGGTCATCCCACAGGGAAGTGGCTGAAGTAGAACTGGAAAGAGGCCTATGTAATTCCAAAAGCCTATGTTCTTTACACATTACTATTACTGCCCCTCAAAACTTAAAGAATGTGGCTTCAGAGACTCTGAACAGGGTTACCCTAGACACAGCAGTATGATCACGGCTGTCTTCTCTTCTCACTCAATCATTGTTGTGCTCTTTATAACCTTGATTCTTAAAAAGTTGCCCTATGTGACTTCTGATTGCAAGCCATGAACCATTTTCAAGGATCCCAAATATTCAAGAAAAATCTCCAGAGGATGCAAGAGAAGGAAAAGAGAAGTGTCTGCAAGATCTAATCCAGGCAACTTGGTCTAATCTTTATAATATACCTTTTATCTTCCACAAATTTACATATTGTGATAGAGAGGCCAGAGAAAAGGCAGAAAGCTATAATTTTCAATAACCATATCTTCATAAATTCCTAACTTTACCTAGCATAAACATGCCTAAACTGTTCTGGCCTTTTGGCATCAATATCTCCCTAATGTAAAGTAAGAGAGTGCTACAGCCAGTACTCTTTTGGTTACAAGTGACAAAAGTCTAACCAAAAGTGACATAAGACAAAAGGAAGTACAGCAGTATAATTTGCTATAGACACAGCTGGGCTCAAGTCTCAAACTGTATCACCAAGTATTTGTGTATCTCTAATGGCAGCATGTACTGCAGACATGTACTAGTAAAAAAATTGAAAAGAAAAAAGTAACATAATGACTCCCTTTAATGATCTGCAGTAACAGAGCTACCCTTTTTAATAACTGTGTGCCATAGAGAGACCATCCTGGTATTTCTGTTCTGTAAGACATAGTTCTTATGAGAGTGTATTCTGTTCTATAAGACATAGTTCTTATGAGAGTGAAACTGAGGCCAGGACTAACCCATGTGTTATGGTTTATATCTAAAATGTCCCCCAAAGGCTCAGGCACTCCAAGGTGGGGCTTTAGGAAGTGGCTGGGTCATGGGTGTAGGATATGGATTATGGATGCATAATAACTGGATCAGTCAGCTGGTCATGGGTAGGTGAATGGATTTACTAAAGATAGAAGACCCTCCCTAAGTGTGAGTGGCACCAACAAATAGGATTGTAGCCTGAATAGAATAAAAAGGGAAAGGGAAGCTTGACACCTCCTTCCTTTATTTTTATGGACCATTTCTCCTTGATGATGCTGCTCTGCCATGCTGCCCTGCCTTGGAGCCAGCTGGCTATAGACTGAAACCTCTACAAACTGTGAACTAAAATAAATCTTTCCTCTTTTAACTTGTCATGTATTTTGTCCTAGTAATGAGAAAGTTACTGAAACACCATATGAGAAGACTTTCTCACTCAAAAAATGCATTCAAAATCTAACACGATTTGCTGGGGATGTAGCTCAGTAGTAGACTGCTTGTCTAGCATTTACAAGGCCCTGGGTTTTTACCCAGCACCATACATAAACTATTTAACATGATTTTGGAAGTATCAATCATGATCAAGATATTGTAAGAAGTAGTATGAATCAGAGAAAAAAATAGACAATGCTGAATATTTAAAACAGTGATAAAATTCAATATATGAAATTGGCAATATAGGTTATAGAGGAATTGAAGAGCCAAACAAAATAGAACAGCAACTTGAAGTTTAGCCTCAGCATGAAGCCTTTACCATCCTTGGTGCTGGAAGAATACAAGGGAAGAGGGAAAGACAAGGAAGCTGGTGGAATTCAGGATCGTCATGGAGATGACCACTGGGGAGCTGAAATTACGGAGTAAGATGCAGCCACTGAAAGAAAATGTCCTTTGAAAAAAAAGGAAGAAAAATACGTAGTTTAGATTTCTGGTTCTGGTAGAACACTTGGATCCATCACCCCAGTGGAATGTCTGAACCTGCAGACTGGTCCCCAACCAACTCCAGAACTGTGGATTCCGTGTTTTGGCTCAGTCACCACCAATTTGGAGCTGGCTCTGCATTGTTTCCACTCTGTATGGAGCAGTAGAAGTTCTAGCCAAACAAAAGATCTGATCTTGGACAAGGCAGAAGTCAACATGACTTACTGGAGGAGGAGTCACATCATAGAGCTGAGGAAAGATCCACTGAGAAGTGATGATCTGGAAGATTTAACATGGCTGAGAGAGGAGGAGTCATGTTAGGAAGACACTTAACATCAACAAGAAACAGAGAGGCTGAGAATCTATCATAAAAGGACAGAGACATGAGGGATGGATTACCAATATAGTGACCATGTCTGAATTCTGTTTGGAGGATTCCAACCCAAGCAATACTATTCAGAGACAACTGTAGAACATTCTATAAAGAAGAGAGAACTACATGGGGACTGAGATATAGAAACAGTTGGAGCCTACAAAGAAAACGTGGGATACTGCTCCCAGAGTGATCTTCTACAGTAAACAATTGGTGAGTGACCTTGGTCCAGTGCATACCACCACAATTGTGGAATAAGAGCTGCCAAGGATGCAGTTATAGGGATGGGCTCAGTGTTTGAACGTAGACCCAGAGCAGTCTCTTGGCTCCAATCCATGCTTCACTCTGTCGAGTTCCCAGAGTAGATGAGGGAAGGACAGTCATGGGAGATGATTGTTGAAGAACAGCCTGAGAGAGTCCTGATGAGAGCCTGGAGCTGGTGAACATGGCCTGGCTTATGCAATCAGAGGCCAGGTTCAGCCCGAGTTGCACAGGATTGGAAAGTCACATTGGCACCCTGTCCCCACTGTATGTGGATATCTGCATCCAGCATCATTCTGGGGGTGCAGTGATACCTTAGACTTCCATCATAAGGAAAGTCACATCTTGGCTTGAGCTGTGCTCTGTACTCCCAGAATATGGAAAAGAGCCACATGTCCAAAGCAACAGAAAAGTTTCTATTTAAAATTTTTTGTTGTTTTCCTTTTAAAAAAAATTAAAAAGGAAAAAAAAGCAAAATTTCAAAACAAAATAATAGGAGAGTAACAGTGTAATACATTGCATATTGTTATTTTTATTTTTTGGGAGGATACCGGGAATTGAACTCAGGGCCCCACGCTTGCCAGGCAGGAACTGTACCACCGATCTATATCCCTATATCCCTTGTAATGTTTAAATTAGTTACCCAGAATACAAGATATAGGCATTTAATTGTCCAAACAATATTAGAACAAACCTTTTCTTTTCAATGAGCTAAGAGAAATTAGTAGTATATCTTAAATATCATATAAATATGTATGTATATTTGCTTTACCCTACCTTCTTTTCTCCTTTTCCCCATCCCAGTTTCTCTCTCCTTTTGAACAGTTTCTTCACATTTCTCAATATATTTTGTACATTTTAGATCTTATTTACTGCTTCAGCTTCTCACACTATGGAGACAATAAGATGTTTATACATGCGAACCTGATTTATTTCACTGATGAGTATGGTTTCGAGTTACATCCATTTACCTATAAAAGTCTCCAGTTTATCTTTCTTTGTGGCTGAGTAGTACTCCTTTGTATAAAAAAAGTCTTTTTTATCCATTCCTTGGTTGATGGGCATTCATGTTGTTTCCAAGATTTAGCTATTACAAATTGTGCTGCTACAAACATGGGTGCACATATATCGCTGTGGGATTATGTTTTTTATTCTTCTGGTAAGATACCCAGAAGGGGAATAGCTAGGTGGAATGGAACCTCTAATCCTAGGTTTTAAAGGATCTCCACACTGATCTTCACAATGGTTGCACCAGTCTACACTTACACCAACAGTGGAGAAGGGTTTCTTTCTCCCCACAGCCCCACTGGCATTTGTTGTTGGTTGATTTTTTGATGATAGTCATTGTTTCTGGAGTGAGATGGAATTTCAATGTTGTTTTAATGTGACCAATGATGTATGACACCATTTATTCGTGTACAAGAAGGCTATTGATTTTTGAATGTTGACTTTGTATCCAGCTATGCTACTGAATTTGCTTATTAAATCTAGCAGTCTTTTAATGGAGTTATTGAGGTCTTCTATGTAGAGTATCTTGTCACTTGCAAATAACGATAACTTAATTTCTTCCTTTCCTGTTGTTATTCCTTTTATTTCTTTCTCTTGTCTAATTGCTCTAGCTTATGTTTTCAGAACTATATTGAATGAGAGTGGAGACAGTGGACATCCTTGTTTTGTTCCTGATTTTAGAATGAAAGCTTTCAGTTTTTGTCCATTTATTATGATGTTGGTTGTTGGCTTGTCATAGGTAAAAGCCACTCCAATTTTCTGTAGGGTTTTTATCATGAATGGGTGTTGGACTTTGTCAAAAACTTTTTCTGCATCTATTGAGATGCTAATGTGATTTTTGTCCTTGACCCTGTTAATATGGTGTATTATACTTATTGATTTACATATGTTGAACCATCCCTGCATCCCTGGAATGAATCCCTCTTGGTCATGGTGTATAATCTTCTTGATTTGCTGCATTCTGTTTGCCAGTATCTTACTGAGGATTTTTGCATCTATGTTCATTAGGGAGATTGGCCAGTAGTTTTCTTTCTTAGTTGGGTCCTTCTCTGATTTTGGTATCAGTGTCATGCTTGCTTCCAGGAATGAATTTGGGAGTATTGCTTCCATTTCAATTTCATTAAAGAGTTTAAGAAGTAGTGGTGTTAGGTCTTCAGTAAATTTCTTGTAGAATTCAGCAGTGAATCCATCAGGGTCTGGGCTTTTCTTCATTGGTAGGTTTTTAATTATATCTTTGATTTCATTGATTGATATTGGTTTATTTGGGATTTTTATATCTTCTTGATTCAACTTTGGTAATTCATATGTATCTAGGAATCTGACCATTTCTTCTGCATTTTCCATCACATTAGAATACAAGTTCTCAAAATAGGTATAGGTGATCTTCTGGATTCCTGAAGTTTCCGTTGTGATTTCACCCTTTTCATTCCTAATTGCATAGATTTGAGTCTTTTCTTTTCTTTTTGATTAGATAAGGGTTTGTCGATTTTATTTAATCTTTCAAAGAGCCAACTCTTCGATTCATTGATTCTTTGTATTGTTTTCGTAGACTCCAATGCATTAATTTCTTCTCTGATTTTTATATTTTCCTCCCTCCTATGAGCTTTGGGATTGGCCTGCTCTTCTTTTTCTAGAAGTTTGAAGTTCAACATTAAGTTGTTTATTTGCACTTGCTCTGTTTTCCTGATATGGGCATTCACTGCTGTAAGATTTCCTCTCAGGACTTCTTTCATTGTGTCCTATATAAGTTCTGGTATGTTGTTTTGACATTATCATTTAATTGTAGAAATAGTTTAATTTTTTTCTTTAAATTCATGACTTTAATTTAATTTCTGTGAGTTATCAATTGTTCAGGAGTGTGTTATTTAATTTCCATGTGTTCATGAAGTTCTTGTGGTTGCTTTTGCCATTGATTTCCAGTTTCATTGCATTATGGTCTGATAAGATGCATGGGATAATTTTAATATCTTTCCATTTACTTAAGGATGTTCTGTGAACTAATATATGGTCTATTTTGGAGAAAGTCCTATGTTTAGCTGAGAAGAATATGTATTCTGATGTTGTGGGGTGGAACACTCTATAGACATCTACTATGTCCATTTGTCCAAAGTTTGATTCGGTTATGATATATCTTTGTTGATTTTTTTTGTCTAGTTGATCTGTCTGTTTGTCACAGTGGGTTATTGAAATCCTCCATTACAAATGTATTTGTTCTTATTTGATTTTATATAGTTGAGTTCACTGGTACTTGGTGCATATATATTTATGATTATTATGTCTTCCTCTTGAGTAGTTCCCTTTATAAGGATATTATGACCTTGCTTGTCTCTCTTAATCAGTCTTGGCTTGAAATTCACTTTGTCTGCAAATAGAATAGCCACCCTTGCTTGTTTTCGAGGTTATCATTGCCTGATATAATGTTTTCCACCCTTTGACTTTCAGTCTATAAATTTTTTTGAAATAAATGCATTTCTTGTATGCAGCATATTGTTGGATGTTGCTTCTTGATTCATTCTGGCACTTTATTTCTTTTGACTGGTGAATTGAGATAATTTCCATTGATGGTTATAACTGATATGCTTTGACTTATCCTTGTCATGTTATTTTCTTGTTGTTGGTTCCCTTTTTTCCCTCTCGGTGTATTGCTTACCTTGCCTGGTGGATTCATTCTGTTGGGGTTTCTGGAGTTATAATCCTTGTTATCTCTTTCCAGAATGTCTTCAGAACATTTTGGAACATTTGCTGGTTTGGCGTTCATGAATTTCCTCGGGTGCTCTTTTTCATGGAAGTGTCTTTTTTCTCTATCGATTTTGAAAGATAGTTTTTCAGGATACATCATTCTGGGTTGGAGAATGTTTTCTTTTTGGGCTTGAAATACTTCATCTAAGCTCTCCTTGGCTTGAGCATTGTGTTGAGAAGTCTGCTGTGATTCTGATGGGTTTTCCTTTATACATGATTTGTTTCTTTTGTTCATTTCTAATATTTTATTGTTGATTTTTTATCTAGTTGATCTGTTTTTCTCTTTCTTTTCCTTACCCTCATACACACTTTTATTAAATTATTTGCTCCTTTAAGAGAGTGTGTGAGTGTATATGAGTTTCTCTTCTTCTTGCCCTTTTCTTCCAATATAGTTTATAGAGGGCATGGGAATTCTCCCTTGTCCTTTTTTATTCCTTCTACTTTTATCCATATCTTTTCATTTGACTTCTTTTTCCTGTTTTTTATCCTTTCTCTATTTTTCTTTTCTTTCTTCTCACCCCTCTTCATCTTTCTGCCTTTAATTTTTTCTCTATTTATATTAACCATAGAATCCTTTCTCATCCTCATTTCTCACTACTGACATTATACTCAATTTTCCCTGTTATCCAAAGCTAAATATTAACATACATCTACCACCATTAGGATCTTTGCCTGTCTCCCATATCCTCCTTCTCATACCACATAGCAGAAGACATTAAAAAAAATAAAAACACTTTCTTTTCTTTTCCATTTTCCGGCATTACCCAGTCTCCAACCCCCTGGGGTTTAGATACTTGATTCTATAAAATTGTTGTTGAATGCTTTTTTTCCATAAGAAGAAGCATAGCTATTGCATTTAGTGCATATTAACTATGACTCAATACTTGGGCTATTATGAAACTTACACTATAACTGGATTTATTCTGTAGAATACAGGGAGATACAAAATTGGGTCTTATGTTATGTTCTCAATTTGCCTTGAAAGATACTACTGTAATCAATTAGCTTCTTACTACTGTACTTGATTTGATTGTATAGGAATACATCTGACTTGGTGGACAATTTTGTGCAAGTGAATCTGTCTGCAGATTCCACCAACATACCCAAGGAGAGAGCTAGCAAGAGTTCCTAAGCCAAGAACTCAGAGTGGATCAGATTCTTCAAGAATGCCTGCAACCTGACTTAAAGAAGTCCTGAGTGTGAGTTAGCTTCAGTATTGCAGTGGAAGATTCAGAGGTGTTATTGGGGTGTGAGCACTGAGACTCTCTGGTAAAGGAGCTACATATGAATTGCATACACTGTCTCACTGGAAAATTTAATCTGTGTTCTTATTGGATAGCTTATAAGTTTGAGTTTTTGTTTGTTGCTTGATTTAATTAATAGTGTGGGATTATGATATGTTCTTTTATGTTTATTAGGTTTTTGATTTTGTGTGTTTTTTCTTCCATTGGCTCTGATTTACTAGCAGTCTAGATTTTCTCCCTCATCTCAGCTTCCTATCTAGCTCTTCACCATACTACTATCATATTTATTTATTATTTTTCTAAATATGTAAACTTTTCCTCATAAGTTTTTCATTTCCCATAATTAGCATGCCACAGTTACTCCTTTCTTCTCTAGTATTAACCTTCAATCCTCCCAATCCTAAACCTATGACTCTTTCATAATTTACCTAGCCTATTTTCCTCTCTATCAGCAGGTTCAACCACAGTTTCCCTCAATCACAAGGTAAATCTCCTTCTTCCCATATCACACTTGACCACACCAATACCCTCTGAAAACTCAATGCTAACCCTTTAACTCAACTAAAAGTACTCCAGTAGAATCAGATCCCACATCAAACTTTTTCTTCTTATCTATAACTGTCCCCTTATGAATCTCCCCCTCAGTGTCTTACACTTATCAGCCAAGTACCCTCCATTCTCCTACCTCCATTTCATCTACATAATTGCAGACAATAACAAACAATAAATGGTTGTATTCTGCATGAAGGATAGACAAAGGAGGGAAGTGTAATTGTAAGGACTATCATATTGAAGCGTTGTACGATTGACTCTGTAGATGCTGTTGTATCCAAAAGTAATTCTTTAAGCAAAACATAGCAGCAGAGTCCAAATCATTGAAGCAAATAACCAAAGCAGTAAATACTGGCACTGGACATGCATAACTGAAAAGTATTCACAGGAAGGCAACATCATACTAAAAATCTCAATATAAGCCACAAACTCCCCTCACTGCTGTAGTCCCCAAACTGCAGTAACACCCCAAAAAAGAGGAAAAGAGGAGGTCATATATATATATATATATATATCAAACACAGATACACATACATGTATGAGGAAGCAAGGCAACAGAAGATCTCTGAGTTCATCCAAATCCTCCAAGGCAGAACAAAGGGTCACAAATTTAGAAAAAAACAAACACCAGGTATCAGAAATCCACAAAGAGTTCTTAGAAAGGATGAAGAAAATAGATGAGTTCAAAGAGGAAATGAACCAAAAGTTCACAACAATTACACTCAATATGCCTGCAGTGAATTTTGGGGAATAGGTAAAAAAAATTGGATGAGCTAAACAAAACAGTTCAAAATTTGTACAGCAGATTCAACGAAGATATGGAATCCTCAAACAGGTGTCAGACAGAAATGCATGCAATAGAAAACAGAATAGGATTCATGCATTGCAGAAATGACCAATGTGAAGACAAGGTGTCTGACATTGAGGTCAAAATAGGGAATTATGATAAAGAGCTTGAAAAAGACAAAAAAAAAAAAAAAAGAACAAGAGGAGACTATCCAGGAGCTACTACATTGCAACAAGAAAACTGATATATGTCTAATCAGAGTGAGAGAAAAATTAGAAGGTAGCTCAGATGGATTCACTAACATGCTTACAGAAATCATAGAAGAAACTTTCCCAAACATAAGAAAAAATGTTAAAATATAATTAAGCAATGCTTATAGAACATCAAACAATTATAACAACAAAAGAAGCTTACCAAGACATATTCTTATTAAATTACCAGATATCCACCAAACCCCCCAGAATTTAAAAAGCAGCCAGAGAGCACTGGTCATTCGAGAGATGCAAATGAAAACTACACTGAGATTCCATCTCATCTCAGAAAGAATGGCTAGTATTAAGAAGTCAACCAATAATAAATGCTGGAGGGGCTGTGGAGATAAAGGAACACTTCTCCACTGTTGGTGGGAATGCAGGCTGGTGCAACCACTCTGGAAGTCAGTGTGGAGATTCCTCAAAAAGCTAGGATTGGAGGTCCTATTTGACCCAGCTATTCCCCTTCTGGGTATCTTCCCAAAAGAACTAAAAACATCATACCCCAGCGATATATGTGCACCTATGTTTATAATTGCGCAGTTCATAATATCCAGATCTTGGAAACAACCTAAATGCCAAATCGACTGAGGAATGGATGAAAAAGATGTATTTTTATGTAATGGAATACTACTCAGCTATGAAGATGGATAAACTAGACATTTTTTACTCTTAAATGAATGTGCCTTGAAAATATACTTCTCAGTGAACTAAATAAGTCACACATATATAACCATCATATTGTTGCACTTGTGTGACAAACTGAAAGAAAATCTATCTATGTATGTAAAAAATTACTTAAGAAAGTTAAAGAAAGAAATTTTGAGTGAAAAGTAGTTTTCATAGGGTCATTTTCAGATAATATTTTAATGTGAATTGTTCTTTTGAAAATAATATAGCAGTCCTAACAAAAGAATAGTAATACTGCTGATTTTTCTTTTTTTTTTTTTTGCAGCCCCGGGAATTGAACTCACAACCTTGTGCCTGCCAGACAGGCACTTAAGCCACTGAACCAAACTCCCAGCCCTAGTTTTTTGAGGCAGGGTCGCACTATGTAGCTCAGGTCGGCTTTGTGCTCGCATTGTAGCCCAAGCCGGCCTCCTGCTGATTTTTCTTGATTCATTGAGGGGAAAGTTTTGTGCTAATAATTTTCTGGACAATGTTTCATGTCTATATCCTATACTCTAAACAACTACTGTGAATATAACAATATGCAATGTGTTGATTATTGTTACTCTCCTATCGGCCTATTTTGAAATTCTGTTTTACTGTAATCTGTTACTTTTTTCTGTTTAAAATAAAACAAAAGCAGCCGGAAAAACCCATAAATCACATATAAAAGAAAACTAACTAGAATCAAGTAGACTTTTTTTTAATTTAACAAAAAAATACACATAAGAAAGAAAAAAAGCAAAAGAGACACACAAATGACTAGAGCAAATGCACAACAGTAACATTATAGGTTTACAAAACAGAATGATAGAAACTTGACAATGGTTGCAATATTGCATATCATTACCTTCAAAATGATTGTTTACATTAACAGATATAGACATGTAAAATTGATCTAATCATGAGTATTAACCGTTCTTTGTCAATAAGTAATACATTGAGCAGTATGTTCATTTTAGTTATCTTACATATACATATATACAGATTTATATCTTTTTCCTTTTCCCTTCCCTCTTTCCCCCTTTTTCTTTCCCAATTACTTTTGCTCTTTGAGCAGTTTTTTACCTTTACATAGTATTTACTGTAGATTTTGGATCAAATATACTTTTTCAGTTTCTTACACTAGGGAGACAATATGGTATTTACACATGTGGGCTTGATTTATCTCACTTATGAGTGTGGTCTCAAGTCATGTCCATTTACTTATAAAAGTCTCAATGCAATCTTTCTTGATAGTTGAGTAATACTCCATTGTATAAAAATACCATGTCTTTTTTATCCATTCTTTATTGATGGGCACTTGGGTTGTTTCCAAGATCTGGCTATTACAAATTGGGTTGCTATAAACATGGGTGCACAAACATCACTGCTGTATGATGTTTTCAATTCTTCTGGGAAAATGCCCAGAAGTGGGATAGCTGGGTTGAATGGGATCTCCAATCCTAGCTTCTTGAGGAATCTCCACACTGACTTCCTCAGTGGTTGCACCAGTCTACACTCCCACCAACAGTGGAGAAGAGTTCCTTTTTCCCCACAGCCCCTCCAGCATTTGTTGTTGGTTGATTTTTTAATCTTGGCCATTCTTTCTGGAGTGAGATGGAATCTCAGTGTTGTTTTAATTTGCATTTCCCGAATGACCATTGATGTTGAACATTTTTTCATACATTTATTTGCCATTTGCATTTCTTTCTCTGAGAAGTGTGTATTCATCTCAGATGCCCATTTTTTGATTGGCTCTTTGAATTTTAGGGGCCTGATTTCTTTTAATTCTTTGTATGTTTTAGGTAGAAGTCCTTTGTCTGAGGGACAATTGGCTAAGATAGTTTCCCAATTCGTGGGTTTTCTTTTCACTCTGTTGGAGATTTCCTTTGACATACAAAAACTTTTAAGTAAGATGAGATCCCAGTTGTTGATTCTGGGTAGTGTTTTCCGTGCAATTTCATTTTTGTTCATGAACTCTCTACCTACTATGTCATCAAGATTTTTACCTACTTTGTCTTCCAACAAGTTTAGTGTCTCTGTTTTAATATTCAGACCTTTGATTCATTTTGACTTTATTTTAGTGCATGGAGATGGGCATGGATCTAGTTTTAGTTTACAGCATATAGAAAGCCAGTTTTTCCAGCACCATTTGTTATCTTTCTTCCACTGTATTTGTTTGCATGTTTGGCCCCTTTGTCAAAGATGAGGTGGCTAAGTGTGTTTGTAGTTGTGGCTGTATCTTCTAATCTATTCCATTGATCTTCAGGTCTGTTTTGATTCCAGTACCATGCTGATTTTATCACAGTGGCTTTGTAGTATAGTTTCAAGTCAGGGATTGTGATGCCTCTTGCCTTACCTTTGTTGCCCAGAATTGCCTTTGCTATTCTAGGTCTCTTCTGGTTCCAGATGAATTTCAGGAATGCTTTCTCTAGCTCTGTGAGGTAGGCAAGTGGTATTTTGATTGGAATTGCCTTAAATCTGTATAATAATTTTGGGAGAATGGCCATTTTCACGATGTTTCTTCTTCCTATCCATGGACACGGAATATCTTTCCATTTTCTGAAAACTTCTTCTATTTCCTTCTTTAGAGTAATGTAATTTTCACTGTATAGATCTTTTACTTCCTTTGCTGGGCTATGTGTCCTGCGAGGTTGGTGGGGTGGTCCCCTGGTGGGTTGCGCTGAGACGTGGGACTGGGTAGAGCTGGATCCTCTGCATAGCTAGTGAGGGCACACTCCCAGAGTGTGCTGCTGAAGCCTCCACCTTACTGGTTCGGGGCTGAGACCTCTGGGACCCAGGCGGCTAGGCGGAGCGCACCCCAGGATGTGGCGCCACCCAGACCTTGCATCTGGTTGTGGGGAGTTCAGATCCTCTGTAGCACTGCACTGGGCAAGCCTGGGCAAGTCCCAGTCATATAGTGCTGGGGCCTTGCTCCTGGTTGCGTGGGTTTGCAACCTCTAGCACCTACTGCGCCAGCCGCACCCTGAACAATGGCGCTCACGCCTTGTGCTCTGATGGGCAGAGCTCAAGTTCTCTAAGGCCCTGCAGCTATGCTGGCCAGCCCCTGATGAGCAGCTCTGGGGCTCTGGGCTGGGCTGTGTTCAGTACCTCTGTGTCCTGCGAGGCTGTCCGGGCATTCCCCTGGGGGGCTGCACTGAGACGTGGGACTGGGTAGAGCTGGATCCTCTGCACAGCTAGTGAGGGCACACTCCCAGAGTGTGCTGCTGGAGCCTCTGCCTTACTGGGTGGGGGCCGAGACCTCTGGGACCCAGACAGCTAGGTAGAGTGCACCCCGGAGTGTTCAAGTAGACTTTTTAACACAAACTCTAAAGGCCAGGAGAGCTTGGACTCAAGTATTGTAAACCCTAAAAGCAAGTAATTTCCAACCCAGATTAGCTCATTCAGTAAAACTGTCCTTCAAATAATTGAATAAATAAGGTATTTCCATGAAAAAGAACAACTCAAAAGATATATGAATACTAAACCAGCTCTTGAGAAATTACTTAAGATTCTCAACAGGAAACATGAAATGGACTCAGCTAAAAACACAGGAAATTAGTGAGGTCAATGCCTAAGCAATGACCAAAAAGATCAGGAAAAGAAAAAGAAAGAATTAATCAACAGATGAAGATAGTAATGATAGTAAATAACAACACATCTCATTAATATCTCTCAATGTTAATGGCATCAACTGTCCAATCAAAAGACAGACTGACAGACTGGTTAAAAAAACAGAATTCAACAGTCTGTTGCATTCAAGAAACTCTTCTAATCCAAAAAGATATTCATAGATTAAAAATTAAAGATAGAAAACAGCATTTCACGTACCAGGATCCCCAAAACAAGCAAGGGTAGCAATTTTAATATCTGAAAAGATAAACTTCAAACTAAAACTGATTATAAGAGACAAAGAAGGTCACTACATATTACTTAAAAGAACAATTCAACAAGAAGGGATAATATTGATAAACACATATGCACCAAATTCTGTAGCATGCACCTTCATAAAACAAAAACTGTTGAAATTAAAAGATCAAATAAATACAAAAACAATCATAGTAGGATATCTTAACACAGAACTTGCAGAAAGAGACAGATTAACTAAACAAAAAATTAATTAAGAAATTATAAAGTTGAATCACACCATTAAACATATGGACTTTATAGATATATAAAGAGTATTCCACCCCCCTACAACAGAGTGTGCATTCTTTTTTACAGAACATGGTACTTTTTCCAAAATAGATCACATAATAGTCCATAATGCTGAATTAACTAAATATTAAATAATTGAAATCACTCTATGCATACTATCAGACCACTATGCAATGAAAATAGAGATCACTGACAGAGGAAATTTTACAAGAGGCAAAAACTCATAGAAATTTAATAGCATACTTCTAAACAACCCACACATCACAGAAGAAATTTAAAATTTTCTTGAAGTTAATGAGCATGACTGTACAACTTGTCAAAACCTCTAGGACACTATGAAAACAGTTTTAGACGCAAAACTCATCACAATCAATGCTGATGTTAGAAAAACAGAGCAAGTTCAAATAATTAAACATATTTGAAACCTTGCAATACTTGAGAAACAACAACAAATTAGCCCTAAACTGAAATTAAGGAGGGAAATTATAAAGATGAGAGCAGAAATTAATGAAATTGAGACTAAAAAGAATCCCATAAAAATTAGTGAATTGCAGTGCTAGTTCTCCAAAAGAATAAAAAAACAGATAAACACTTAGCCAGACTCACCAAGAGAAAAAGAAAAGATTCACATCAATGCAATTAGAAATGTAAAAGCTGAAATCACAACAGACACTGTCAAAATTCAGAACATAGTAACTACTTTGAAAAATTATATTCCAATAATTTAGCAAATTTTGATGAAATAAAAAGATTTCTAGATACATACAAACTACCAAATCTAATCAAAGAAGACATAGATATGCTTAACACCCATATTACAAACAATGAAACTGACACAATAAAAAAGAATCTACCAACTAATAATCTCCAGTGACCTGATGGATTGATTGCTGAATTCTGCAAAACCTTTGAAGATGTTATATCACCAATATTCCTCAAGCTCCTCAAAGAAATTAAAAGGGATGAAGTGCTATCAAATTCATTTATGGAAGCCAATGTCACCCTGATCCCCAAACCACATAGACCCAACTAAAAAAAGAGAACTATATGCCAATTTTTTAATGAACATAGATGCAAAAATCCTCAATAAGACATTAACAAATAGAATGCAGCACATTATCAAAAAGATGATATATCATGACCAAGTAGGTTTCACCCCAGAGATGCAAGGATGGTTCAACATATGTAGTTCAATAAATGGAACACATCACATAAATAGGAGAAAGGTGAAAAACCATATGATCATATTAATAGACACAGAAAAAGCTTTCAACAAAATTTAACATCCCTTTGTGGTAAAAACCCTGAAGACAACAGGTATAGAACGACCATACCTGAATATGGTAAAGGCTATTTGTGACAAAACAATGGCCAGCATCATAATAAATGGGAAAAAATTAAAAGCATTCCTTCTAAAATCAAGAATAAGACAAGAATTTCCACTGTCACCTTGTTGTGGGTAAGGTGCTGTGTTTCCCCAAAGTCTCGTGTAATCTGGATGGGGCTGAGTCTGGCGTTCGTGATTGGTTTATTGTCTAATGCTGGGATTGGTGACGTGAGTGTTGCACCCTCCCAGGTGTGGAGCTGACTTACAGTGTAAGGGTGAGAGGAAGGCACGTCTTCTGCTCTCTTGCCAGTTTGCCTTGCTTTTGGGTGGCCACCATGAATGGCGGCCCTGCCACACTATCCTGCCTTGGAGCCAGCTAAATACAGAACGAAACCCCTAAGAACTGTAAGAAATAAACCTTTTTTTCCCCCCTAATTTTGGGTGTCAGGTATTCTGTCTCAGCAACAAGTGAAAAGTAACTAAGACACACCTCTTCTATTCAGCATAGTACTGGAAATATTAGCCAGAGCAAGTAGGCAAGAGAAAGTAATAAAAGGGATACGTATAAGAAAGGAAAGAACTTAAATTATCATTGTTTGCAGATGACATGATACTTTACATAGAAGACCCAAATGACTCCACCAAGAATTCTTAGAATTAATAACCAACTTCAGCACAGTAGCATTAGTATTTGTGTACACCAACAATCAATGAGATGAAAAGGAAATTATGAAAACAATACCACACACAGCAGCTTTAAGAAAAATGAAATACCTAGGAATTAACCTATCCAAGAAAGTGAAAGACCTCTACAAAGAATACAGTAGTACTCTGAAGAAGGAGATTGAAGAGGACACTAGAAAATGGAAAACTGTCCCCCACTCTTGGATAGGTAGAACCAATATTGTCAAAATAGCCATACTTCCAAAACTGTTATAGAGATTCAATGTAATACCAATCAAAATACCAACAGCATACTTACAGATCTAGAGAAAAAAATCCTAAAATTCATATGGAGCTAAAAGAGACCCAGAATAGCAAAAGCAATTTTGAGCAATAAGAGCAAATTGGGAGGTATAGCTATACCTGACTTCAATCTATACAGAAATGCAACAGTGTTTAAAAAATGCCATGATATTGGAGTGTTGTGGCTTGTGAGCCCCCAAAGCTTCACATGGTCATAGGTGAGGCTCTTTAGAGGTGGCTAGACCTAGAGTGTGTGATGCTGGGATTAATGGTATGTGATTACTAAATTAGTCTATTGATTGGTTTGGTATAGTTCTGGGTATGGATAATGAGAAGGCCCATGGTGGGTGTGAGTGCTACCTACTTCAATGTTAGGTAACTTGGATACAAGATAAAGGGACGGAAAGAATCTCTCCTTTTTTGCTCCCTTGTCATTTGCTCTTTTCTGCCTAACATGAACTGTTTCTCCTGTGTGATGCCCCTCTGCCTTGCCACCTTGCCTTGCAGTTAGCCAACTATGGACTGAAATCTCTACAAAATTCAAGCCAAATAAACCTTTCTTCTTTTCACTCTGGATGTTGGGTATTTTGTCTTAGCAACAGAAAAGTATCTAACACATGGAACAAAACCAAATATGTGGGTCTATGGAACAGTATTGGGGATGCAGAAACCTCCTCAGACATACTCAACTATCTGATTTTTGAGAAAGGGGGCAAAAGTGTACATTGGAAGAAAAGTAGCCTATTCAACAAGTGGTGTTGGGAGAACTGGTTATCTGCAGAAGATTGAACCTGGATCCTTATCTCTCATCATATACTGAATAAAAATCAATATTATAGAAAATAGGCTTCGTCTTTTTCTATCAAGGCACAAGGCCAAAGCAGCTCCAGTTTAGGTTTAAATGATTGGCCATCTACTCACTATTCACACCTCCCCAATTAATATCCTGAGCTCCAAGAAATGGTGACTATATACCTTTTTCCAGAACACAGATGATTTCCAAGATAAAGAACCAAGAACATGCCCCCTCTCTTTAAGAAACAAGGACTTTGCATTCCAAACTCATACCCTCTCTGACTTACTCAGCAACCCATCATTCCCTCTGTCACCACTCAAGTTAGCCAACTGCAATTGATCACAAGCCTTTAAATTCAACCAGTGAATTTAAAGGTAAGCTGCCTTTCCTGCGTTAGCAATAAAAGGAGCAACCTTCCTTTGTCCTGGGACCCTGCTATCTCATACTTGAGCCCTTTTGCAGAGATAAAATAAACTGCCTTGTTGAGATTTCTTGATGCCTAGGTGTTTGTTTTCTGCACTGACAATTTGAGTCTGGGGACTTATTTCTAACAAAATGAATCAAAAGCCTAAACCTTAGAACAGAAACATTAAACCTGCTGAAAGATAAAATACATAAAACACTTGAAATCTTAGGTGTAGCAGAGGATTTTCTAAACAGGACTTCAGTCACATGAAAGATAGCAGCAAGAATCAACAAATGAGATTATGTCACACTAAAAAGCTTCTGTACAGCAAAAGAATCAGTACAGTGAACAGACAACCTATAGAGTGGGAAAAATTTCTGTCAACTACTCCTGAGAAACAGGACTAATATCTGGAATATACAAAGAACTCAACAAAATCAAACCACCTAAAATTAAAGGCCAAGTCAAGAAATGGGAAAGAGAAATGAAAAGAGACTTCACAGAGGAAGAAATACAAATGGCCAACAGATACTTGAAAAAATGTTCAACATATTTGACTGTTATAGAAATGCAAATTAAAACAATGCTAAGATTCCATCTTTCTCCAGAAAAAATGGCGATCATTAAGAAATCAAGCTACAACAAATGCTGACATGGCTGTGGTGAAAAAGAACCCCTCCTTCATTGTTGGTGGGAACGTAAACTAGTACAACCGTTAGGGAGATTGGAATGGATATTTCTCAAAGAACTGAAATTATAAATTTGATATGACCCAGCTATCCCACTGCTAGCTATCTTCCTCAAAGAGATTAAGTCATCATACTATAGTGATACATATATGTCACTGTTTATAGAAGCACATTTCATAATAGCTAAATCCTGGAAGCAGCTTGTATACCCATGAACAGATAATTGGATAAAGAAAATGTGGTACCTCTAGATATTGGAATAGTACTCAGCTATAAAGAATAACAAATTTGAGATATTTATAGGAAAGTGGATGCACCCGTTAAATGTCATGTGAAATATATCAGACACACAAGCTTAAATTACAGATGGTATCTCTCATTTGAGTGAGGCAAAGTACAAAGAAAATAATAAAGGATGGATAGGATGGTACAAGAGGATGAATCCATTGCAGTAGGGAAGTGATCCAAGGGAACAAGGGGAAGGGATGGGGAGAAAAGGAAGGGGAAATAAGTATAAAGATATGGCATGTACAGGAACCTAATAACCCCAATTAATGTAAACATTATAGGTCATACCAAGACCTAAGACAAATAATATCAACAGGAGTGGAAAATGAGATAGAACTGGAGGAGGAGGAAAGGGAGGGGTGGGAGAGGGAAGAGGATAAAAAAGAAAGAAAACGCTGTAGTTTGCACATTTAAAAACTCCTTAAGATGAATATAAACTACATGACATGAAAACATGTAGAAATAAAATTTTGAAAAATTAAAAAAGGTTTATTTCCTTATTCCATCTCCCATTAGTGTTTCTCATTACCCAAAGCCCATTAGTAAGGACACCTGAATAATATAATTTACAAACGAAGACTATGGAATGAATCTGGCACAAACAGATAATACCCAGCACATCATTTGTTATCATTGACTGCTCACCCTCTGTTACTCTCTACTTGCTTCTAATAGACCAGATCTTGAATGCTGTCTTTTTATCCAGACTAAATCCCCAGAACTTGACATTTTGCCATCAGCAATATTACCTCATCTTCTTCCTCAAACATTCCATCAACCTCTTGCCATAGTTACAATCTCGATGGTCCTTTAACAGAACACTTCTCCTGTGGGAGTGTTTGCTTTCATATCATGCATATCAGGAATATGAGGAAGGTATCCTTTTGTTCTCCACTTTTGCTTATAAGCTATTACTTCCAATCTGTGTAAAAATCTTGCTAATTAGGCTCTTGCCATTAACAATATCACCCCATCCTCTCTTCATTGCTGTAATCCACTAACATCCCAGTAATACCCCCACCCCAGTCATGCTGTCTTCCACTTCCCCTCCCACCCTATTCTTAAAGGCTGTGAAATATGCCTTATTTTAAGTTGGGCTGCCTTTGGCAACATATTACAGAAAACCCCAAAGGAAATGACTTAAACAACAAATAATATGTATTTTCTCACTCATAACAAGACCTGTAGTGACAGGGAAAGTTCTATGCTGCTTAATTTTGTGACTTTATAATGTTCTGTAGGATCCAGGGTGTACCCACCTTTTTCTCACCATCCTAGCCATGACACCACCCCCAGCATGTTCTCTTAGGCTGATTACCTTCATGGTTGCAAGATACGCATGTAAACTATAACTGTACATTCTCTTACATGAAGGTAAGGAATAAAAGAAGTGAAAATTATAATGAGAAGTTGTTAGTAGACATGAAATAAAGGGGAAGGGAATAAATTTTATGATCTTAAATACCCAAAAATATCTGGTCAAGAAAATCATAAATTTCCCTCTCCATAATAAATATGCTGGCTAATAGGAGTAAGTCCTCAGGTCAGGGTATCATATTCTTTGGAAAGTGTCCGAAGAAAGTAGTTCATATTCATCTCTATGTTTCTTTCTGTATGTGCGTCTATAGTTGCCCATCTGCCCTTCTGTATGACACATTATTTCTGTAGTTATGCCAATGACTTCTAATTAGGTTGTAGTTGAGTTTTGTTGGTAAAGAAGTCATTCTGTCTTATTAAGATGTCACTGCATATTTTTGTTAATATTCATCGTACATTAATTCAACAGTTTAACCCTCAAAGCCAATCTTAGCGCTTTCATTTCTAAGTCAGATATGTACGCTTTGCTTGATTTGGAGATAGTAGAACATAGCCTGATTCTAGAATACTCTCAGCCACTGTCTTAGTTACTTTTCTCTCATTGCCGAGACAAAATACCTCACTCCCAAAATTAGGGAAGGAAAGGTTTATTTCTTATAGTTCTTGGGGGTTTCAGTCCACACTCAGTTGGCTCCAATGCAGCATAGCATGACGTGGCAGCAATTCATAGTAGCCACAAACAGCAAGGTGTTAACTGGCAAGAGAGAGAAGATATACCTCCTTCCCACCCTTACACTGTATGCCAGCTGTACCTCTGGGCAGGTGCAACACTCACATTACTAATCCCTGCACCAGACAACAAACCAATCATGAACGCTAGACTCAGCCACAACCATGCTATGATTACATGAGACTTGGTGGGGTCATAGGAATATAAACCATAACATTCCACCCTTAACCCCCCAAAGACTCATGTACATCCTTTATACAAAAGACATTTAGTCCATCTCCAAGAGTTGCCAAACTCCTAACAGCTTCAGGATTGCTGAAAAGTTCAAGTCCCAAATCTTCTCCAAGATCTGTGGCAAACTCTTAATTGTTATCCCCTGTACAAATGAAGTTGAACATTTCCAAAATGCAAAGGCACAAGATAAATGTTACCATTCCAAAAGTTACAAACAGGGGAATATGAAGCATTGGAACCAAAGCAAATCCAAAATCCAGCAAGGGAAACATTAAGTCTTAGAGTTTTACACTCAGCATCTGAAGCAATCTGGTTGCAACCTCCAAAAGGCTTGAGTGATTCCACCCCCATGGCACTTCCAGGGGTTCCAGTTTTTACAGCTTCTCTCTTAAACCCATTCTGCTCAGTTTTTGCAGCTTTCCTTGGATGATCCATGTTTCTGGCTTTTTCAAACTTCTGGATTCTCCACTGCACTTTTGGCTTCACCCTTACATCTTTACATATTACCCTCTCAGAGGCACATTGCTTGGCCTCCCAGTCCCTCTGAAGTTGGGGTGGAAGCTGCCTTAACCTCAGAATTCTTGCATTTTCCTTGCACCTAAAACCAGCACCACGTGGATGCCAACAAGGTCCACTGCCAGCTGGAGCAGTAGCCAGACTTTCTTCTCTCTTGGCTGTAGGGGTCAAGTGCCTAGATTCCTGAGCTCTCTGAATCTGATTGCGAGGAAAAACTTCTCTATACTGCCACCATTCTAGAATCTGATGTGGCCGCCACCATTTTGAAAAGTCCTATGGCCTCTGTCATCACTTTGGAACATGGCGCTCTGTGGCTTTCTTCTCTGAGCAAAGTCTTTCAGTTTTGCTGTTTTGAGGCTGCAAAAGGTGAAGACCCACTGCTTCCCAGGAATCCCCCAGGCCATCTGTTTTATTTCTTTGTTCCTTCTCAGCAATCGAGGTCTCAGCTCTATCTTTACAGTAAATGACTTCCTGGCCAAACTCACAACATTTTAAATCATCATGCTGGGCTCTTTGCTCTTGATTTGCAACATAAGTCTGGCTAAAAGCCCCCAATGATAGCCATGTCACCGCCTCAATATTTGACTTCCTTGAAATTTCCTTTGCCAGATTAATCAGTTTGTTGCCCTTAATCTCAGTCTCAGGCAAAGGCTGTGGACATGAGCAAAATGCAGACAAACTTTCTGCCAAGCTGAAACACACATCGTGTGGAGTCTGATGACCAATGCAGTTCTTCTTTTTTTTTTTTTTTGAGGGCTAAATAAAAAATTTGAACCCTTCTACTATAGTGCTTGACACATAAAATGCATTTGTTATGGCTTATTTCTAGATGTCCCCTCAAAGCCTCATGCGATCACAGGTAGGGTTTATGGGAGCAACTGGATTATGGGTGTGTGATACTTAAGCGTTTATCAGAGTTTGGGGTGTGGGTGGTGGACTTAGTGAGGAAGGAAGACCCACCCTGGGTGTGGGTGACACCAACCAATGGGCATGTGGCCTGGATGGAACGGAGAGGGAAAGAAGATGAAAGTTTTTCTGCTTCCTGGTGCCATGCCATGAGCTGTTTCTTGTCTGCAGTGCCCCTCTGCCATACTTTCCTGCCATGGAACCAGTTGACTATGGACTGAAATTTCTATGAACTATGAGTTAAAATAAACCTTTTCTTCTTTAACTTGTGGGTGTCATGTGTTTTGTCCCAGCAGTGGAAAAGTGACTAAGACAAATTTTGGTACTGAGGGTGGGGTCATTGCTGTGATGCTACTTGACCATGTGGTTCAGAAGCCTTTGAAACTGGCTTGTGAGAAGAGTTTGGAAAGGTTTAGAGATGCTGGCTAAAGTAGCACCAGAGTCAAGCTGGACTTGATGGGAGATTCTGATCAAAACTCAGAAGCACAGAATGCTGGTAGAAATGCAGCTGGTAAAGACTAGATTTAGGACATTTCAGTTGAGAACAAGGACTGCAATGACAGTTTGACTCCAGGCCATGTGTGTTATACTTTGACAGAAAACTTGTTTGCATTTCTCTCATGTCCAAAGACATTGTGGTTGTTATGATTGATACATTGTTTAAAATAAACCTTTTCTTTAAAAGTTTAAAAGTTTAACTAAGGGACTCAGCAGGAGAACCAGGATCCTTACTTTGCAAACATCCTCATGTTGTGCAAGAGGAGGGAAGGGAGACAGTGTGAGTGCTACACCCATCTTGGTGGGAGGTGGGGGTCTGTGTAGAATATAAGGGAGGAAAAGGGGCTTGTCCTTTCTTCATTTTTGCTCTTTCTGCCTTTTCTTTTTTCTTTTCTTTTCTTTTCTCTTTCTTTCTTTCTTTCTTTCTTTCTTTCTTTCTTTCTTTCTTTCGTTCTTTCTTTCTTTCTTTCTTTTCTGTTGTACCAGGGCTCAAACTTACAACCTTGCACCTGCCTGGCAGGCACTTAAGGGGCTGAGCCAAGCCCCCGGCCCTCCTGCTACCTTTTCTGTCTTCTGCCACCTTGAAGTATTGCCCCTGTGCCATGCCACCCTGCCTTGGAGCCAGGGTGGATTGAAACTTCTACAAACTGTGAGTTAAATAAACCTTTCCTTCCTTCATTTTGGGTATCAGGTATTTTGTCCCAGCAATGAGATAAAAGTAACTGAGACAGTGGTAGACTAAGATAAAGGGCAGTGTATTGATTAATCTGGCAGAAGAAATTTCAAGGCACTCTAATGTTGAGGTAGTGACATGGCCACTGTTGGGGGCTTTTAGTCATTGATACCTTGAGAATCAAGAGAAAATGGCCCAGAAGAATGATTTAAAATTTTTGAGTTTGGCCAGAAAGGAAGATTTGAGAAAGTTGTGACTTGGAAAGACAGATCCGAAGAGAACGTGGTTCCTGAAGAGATGAGCATTTAAAAGCCAAGTACTTCAGAATAAGATAATGGAAAGGATGGTCTGAGGACATCACAAGAACCAGCAGGACTCTAAACTTTGCAACCTCAAAATTACAAAGGTGAAAGCTTTGCTTTGAGAAGCGAACCCCAGGGTACTACATTGCAGAATGGTGACAGCCTGAGGAATTTTTTCCTTGGGATTGGATTCATAGGACTCAGTAATTCAGGCACTAGACCCCATAACCAAGAAAGAAAAAAGGCTGGTTATGGCTCCAGTTGGTGGCAGACCATGACATCATTCACATGATCCTGGTTTTAGGAGTATGCAGAATGCAAGGGTTGTTGGGTGTTATGACTTATACCCTCAAAACCTCATGTGGTCATAGGTGGGACTTTTCAGTCTGGACCTAGGGTGTGTGCTGATGGAATCAAGAATGTGATGCTGGAATTGATTCATGGTGTAATTCTAGAATTAAGGCTGCTCTGCACTAGGTGTAAATGCTACCTGCCCCAAAGGTGAGTAGACTATATAAGATATAAGGGACAGAAAGAGGGTCACTGCCTGTCACTGTTACTTGCTGCTTGCTACCTTGCTGCTTTGCTACCTTCTGTCTGCCATAAATTGTTTCTCCTCTGCGATGCCCCTCTGCCATGATACTCTGCTTTGGAGCCAACTGATTACAGAATGAAACCTCTACAAACTGTGAGCTGAATTAAACCTTTCCTTATTTAACCTTGAATTTTGGATATTTTGTCTCAAAAATGAGAAAAATGACTAAGACATGGGATCAGAAAGGCTTCCACTCAGATTTCAGAAGAAGGTTTAAGAGGCCAGGTAGTGTACCCCTGAGAGGACAGTGTATGAAGCCAAAAGAGCAGTAGAGACCCTAGAAGGTCGAAGGAGTCAGGAATGTGGATCATCTGAGGAAAGCTGTGAGAAGTGAGCAGAGCTATCCCAAGAGAGAATCCATAAGGGCTACAACCAGCAGCACAGGGGAGGACCATCCAAGTCCTTTGATGTGTACATCTTGCTTTAGATTGCCCAGGATATTGGACATGGAACTACTAGATTTAGTGTTTGCCCTGCTGGATTTTGGTCTTGCTTTGGTCTAATTCCTTTCTATTCCCCTATTAGTACTTTTTGGAATGGAAATGTTTATCTTGTGCCATTGTATTTTGGAAGTGTTTAACTTTCTCTTAAATTTTGTAGGGGATTGAAGCTAAGAGTTTGCCTTAAATTTCAAAGGAGAATTTGGACTTGAATTTTTCAGCAATTCTAAAGCTGTTAGGAATTTGGCAACTCTTAGAGATAGACTGAATGCATTTTGCATAAAGGAGTGCACATGAGTGTTTTGGGGGCCAGATGCAGAAAGTTATAGCTTAATATCTAGATGTCCTCCCAAAGCCTCATGTGTTCATTGGTGGTGCTTTTCAGAATGACTGTATCACTGGTGCATGATACTGGTTTAGTCTGCTGATAGGTTTAGCAGTTTTTGGTGTGAATAATGGACTTACTAAGAAAGGAAGACCCACCCTAAGTATGGAGGTTCCAACCAGTGGGCTTGTAGTCTGGATTGAATGGAAACAGAAAGAAGAAGGAAGTCCTGCTCCTTCCTGTCTTCCATGCCATGGACTGTTTTTCCTCTGCGATTGCACCTCTGCCATACAACCCTGTCCTGGAATCAGCTGACTATGGGCTGAAACCTCTACAAACTATAAGCTAAAATAAACCTTCCATCCTTTAACTTGTGGGTGTCAGGTATTTTGTTCCAGCTATGAGAAAGTAACTAAGATTGCACTCAATTAAATATGGTCATATTATCATTATGCCCACAGTTTATCAGCAGAGATAAAATTCAGAATTTGAGTACTGCAAGATAAAATGGGTAAATATCTTTTGCAAAAATATTTCATGCTTCCTATTGAAACCCAGAAAGCACTTGACTTTGAGCAAAAACAATTTCCAAGGATGAAAGAACTTACCCTAAGACTAAGGACAAATTATTGAAACAGACCCTTTCAAAAAAGTATAAAACCAAGCCCCTATGAGTTTATTGATATCAACTAGTGATTTATTTGCCAACTAGAACAAAAAATTAATAATCTCTCAAGGCCAGGAGTTTGGCTTAGTGGCTTAAGCACCTGCCTGGCAGACGTGAGGTTGTGAGTCTGATCCCCGATACCAACACCCCCCCCGCAAAAAAAGGGATGATCTTTATCAGCTGGGTGTGGTGGCACATGTCTTTAATCCCAGCACTTGGGAGGCTGAGGTGGGAGTGTTGTGAGTTTGAGGCTGTATTGGGCTTCAACGCGAGCACAAGGCCGGTCTGAGCTACATAGTGCGACCCTGCCTCAAAAAACCGGGCATGGTGGTGCATGCCTTTAATCCCAGCACTCAGGAGGCTGAGGTAGGAGGAGCGCTGTGAGTTCAAGGCTGGCTTGGGCTATAACGCGAGCACAAGGCTGGCCTGAACTACACAATGTTGCATTGCCTCAAAAAACCAGTGTTGGGAGTTTGGCTCAATGGCTTAAGTGTCTGTCTGGCAGGCGCAAAGTCATGAGTTCGATCCCTGGTGCCAAAACAAACAAACAAACAAACAAAAAACCTAGGGCCATGAGTTTGGCTCAGTGGCTTAAGCGCCTGTCTGGCAGGTGTGAGGTTGTGAGTTCGATCCTCGGTGCCACAAAAAAAGAAAAAAAATATCTCTAGAAGACAGAAGTAAATTTACAGTTTCTACTTTGTGTAATCCATAAAGTAAAAAATAAAATCAAAAACTAGTAGTCACATGAAGAGGAAAATGAGACTCAGTGTCAAAAAAGAAATAGCAATCAATATAAACCAACCTGAGATAAGCCATACCTTGTACCTGAGCAAGATGATTTCCTCATATGACAAGATAAACACAGGAAATAACATAAGAGAGAATTGAAAGGGAATTCTACAAGATGAAAAGATAAAAGTAAACTGGTTAGGGACTCTAGAATTGGACAGAAACTTAGCCAGATATGTAATCTGTGATCTCAACCCAAAAGAAGAAGGCTATATAAGCCTAGTGCTACTCATCCCTTACTTACAATAGAAGTCTGCCCAGGTAGACTATCTCTTACCCTGGATGTTAGAGGGATCCCAATGACAGCCCCAGGTAAAAGTAGCAACATCAGCAGAAGAGATCAACTGAAACATCTATTGATGATCCCCATCTGGCCTATAACTCTCACTCCCCAGCAAGCAAAACCAAGTGCTGATTGGTGCCTGCAAGAGCGATTCCACCACAAGTGGGAATTTTTTTCTCATGGGATTTCCTTTAAAAACTCA
This sequence comes from Dasyprocta punctata, assembly GCA_004363535.1. Classification (NCBI taxonomy): domain Eukaryota; kingdom Metazoa; phylum Chordata; class Mammalia; order Rodentia; family Dasyproctidae; genus Dasyprocta; species Dasyprocta punctata. The sequence goes on from RJWM01005369.1 coordinate 74,527, forward strand.
TTCTTTCCACTCAGCATCACCAGCAAACAGTAGTAGGGACCCAAGCAGCACCATATAAGTCAAACTGGTGAAAAAAATGGCACTTCAAAATCTCTAAACCTTAATTATCTGTGGAATCAAAGTCCACAAAAGTAGGCTAGGGCCAGTGTGCTATACTAAACAGCATAATTGTCTGCTAAAATTAAAAATTATGCAGAACCTGAAATCTCCTAAAATAATAGACAAATGTCTAGGAAACAATTAAAAAATATCCTAAGAACCAGAATAATCACAACTTTAATGGACAAAGATAACAGATGCCAGCACTAAGATGAATCAGATGTTGGAAATATTTGATAAGGATTGTAAAGCAATATGTTTCAATAAATAGCTAAAATTATGTTGAAACAAATAAAAAATAGAAATTCTCAGCAACAAATAGAAGTGATCAAAAGAACCAAACACATACTACAGAACCAAAAAATGCAGTAATGGAAATTAAATACTTGCAGATGGGTTCAATAATTGAGTGGATATGACTGAGGAGGACAGGTTAATGGGATTTACCCAATCTGAACAACAGACACAAAATAAACTGAAAACAATGAAGAGACTAATGTATCTGTGGGATAATAACAAAGATAAAACATTGCTATCATTGGAATCCCAGAAAAAGAAGAAAAATAATAATACTGCAGGACATTTAAAGAAATAATGGCTAAAAACTTTCAAGAAATTGAGCAAACCCTAACAGGATAACCCCCAAAAGTCTGCACTGAGACATATTATAATGAAACTTCTGAAAAGTAATGGAAAAAAAAAGACTAAAAGGAGACAGACAAAATGGCAGATTACTTCTATGGGAACACCATTTCAAATCACAGGAGAGTTCTCTTCTCAAACCGTGATGACCAGAAGAAAGTTGCACATTTTTCAAGTGCTAAAAGGAAAAAAAAAACTTCTCAACCATGAATTATATATTTGGTGAAACTACCCTTTAGGAGCACAAGGGAAATAACATTCTCATATAAAAGATGGCCAGCAGCACACACCTATCATCTCAGCACTCAGAAGGCTGAGGCAGGATGAATACCATGATTTGAAGACCAGCTTAGGTTACATAGTGAGTTCAAAGCCTACCTGAACTACATAGTAAGACCCTATCTCAAAAACAAGACAAACAAACAAACAAACAAACAAAAAGGATAACTAAAAGCTGGGAGTGGTAACATACATCCATAATCCCAGCACTGTGGGAGGCTAAGGCAGTAGATCACAAATTCAAGTCCAGCTGGGTAATGTAGTGACATAATGAAATCCTGTATCAAGATAAAAACTTTTTAAAAACTGGCTGGGGATATAACTCAGTGGGAAGGTTTCAGAGTCAATCCCTGGTACTAAATAAACAACTCCTAAAAGAAGTTTGGTAGTAGATCTCTCCTTAAAGAATTTCTAATGGAAGTTCTTTAGATGGAAAATAAATGATATTTTAAAAAGGAATCTTAGGGTACAAGGAAGGAAGAAAGAAAAATAGAAAAAGCAGAAATATGAGTATATACAATTGAATGTCCTCATGGATTTTCTAAAGTATATTTGATAACTGAAACAAAAATATAATACAATCTAATACTCAGGACAATGGCATTCAAATGCAGGGAAGAAAAAGGAGCCTAAATGGAAGTTTTCATATTTCACTTTTATATTAACTATAATTTCTTATGTTCAGTATTCTTGGTGCTTTGGCACCTGGAACCTGCTGACTGAGGAGAAGCTGCTCCTCCAGGGCTGACCAATTCTTAGAGATAGACTCACTAGGAAGAGTGCTTTTCATATGCAAGCTAACCAAATCAGATTCCCATCAAAATCACCTCTTCTGCCTGGCATTTATATTTCAAGAGGCAATGTTTCTTTGCCTTAATAACTCCAAACTATTGGGGATCATCCCAGTAGTTTAGAGTTTGTTAAAATTTTTAAAAATATCCAACCTGAGGGTTGCTCAGATACTTGCTCTACATTGCCTATTCCTTCCCATGAAAATCACAAAAAAGCTCTTTGCTTGTGTCCTCCCCTCACACCTTCTGCTTCTGGACTGACCCTGGTATTTGCCCATGTAGCCTTATGTGACAAGTCGTGCCCCATCCTTTTGGGCACTATGAGTAATGAGCTATCTTTTTAGTGATAATCATCTCCTGATCTGTTGGCTTTACCATACCTGAATAAAAACAAAATCTTGAGCACATTTTAAAATAACTTGAAGTGATTAAAAGTTGATGGCAGTAAACTGTGATAACTTATTTATGTATATTATAACAACAATAGACTCCAATAAGATAACTACATAAACAAGTACACATAGAAGCATTTGAAACAATTGACTAAGTAACATACAGGAAGCAACAAAAAAGAAGCAGAGGAATGGGAAGCAGAGCAAACAAAACAAACAACAAATGTCACACTTAACATAAAGTCACCCTAAATGTTAATGCCCTGAATACACTAATTAAAAAGCAGAAACTGGTACAAAGATTTTAAAAAAATGATCTACTTGCTGTTTACAAGAAACACTCTTAAATTTACCAACATAAGTAGGTTGAAACTAAAAGATATGCCATATGAACATAAAAAGACAAAGGTGGCTATGTTAATATTCTATAAAATATATGTCATAGCAAAAGAAATTGCTAGAGAAAGGGAAAGATATCGCATAATCATAAAGGGATCAGTGCATCAAAAAGGTATAGTGATCCCATATACATACCCAACAAAACACAGCCTCAAAACACATGAAGCAAACACTGATAGAGCTGAAAGAAGAAATAGAAAAATCCACAATTATTGTTGTGGAAATTAATACCAACCACCCTCCTGACAACTGACAAAACATCTAGACAGAAAGTCAGAAAGCAAATAGAAGAATTGGACAACACCATAAGCCAACAGAATCTGATAGACATATATTGAGCAATTCACCTACTAAAAGCGGAACACAATTTTTAAATGCCAACAGAACATTCCAACATAGACCATATTCTGGATCATAAAACAAATCTCAAAAAATTTAAAGAATTGGAATTATACAGAGTATGTTCTCTAGCCATAATAGAATCAAATTAGAAATTCATAACAATGAGGCAATAATAGTAAAATCTAAACTCATGAAAATTATAGGACATACATCTAAATAATCCATAGCTAAAAAAGGCTTAAAGAAAATTTAAAAATACATTGTACTAAATTAAAATGAAAATACAATATATCAAACTACATGAGATGAGGATAAAACAGTGTTGAGAGAGAGATTTTTATCACCTAAAGTTTACACTGGAGAAAAGAATGCTTATAATCAATTACCTAAGTTCCTACTTTAAGAAATTAGAAAAAGAAGAGTAAAATAAACCCAAATCAACCAAAAGAAAGGAAAAATAAAGAGCAGTAATCAGTTAGTTAGAGCTAGGAAGACAATAGAGAATATCAAAGTAAAAGTCTAGTTTTTTGACAAAAATCAATAAAAGTGACAAACCTTTAGCAAGACTTATAAACAAAAAGAAAAAAATCGCAAATCACTGACATCAAGAATGAAGCAAAATATCAGCTGTTTGTTGGCACTTGCCTTTAACACCAGCAATCGAGAGGCTGAAGCAGGAGAATCACCGCCAGGAGTGCGGAAGCTGGAGATAGATCACACGTGCAGAGCACCTGAGGTGAGGCACATGAACAAGCTGTTCCAGCTCAGAGAACACAGAGAGACTGAGGTAATCCAAGCAAACAAGTTGCTAGGCAGAGCAGTGTCATGTGACATCAACTTCTCTAGTGTATAAATAAACACGCAGCAATTGTTGAGCAATTCCTTTCTCCCATGCAGAGACAGGGCTCCACATGACCTCAGGTTTTTGTTTTTTGACTTTTTTTCTTCATCCTCTACCATCCCTCACCCCAAGAATTTCGAAAGCTGTGCTAGATGAAGCAAGACCCTGTCAAGAGACAGAAAGAGAGAGAGAGAGACAGACAGACAGACAGACAGACAAAATATCAATACAGCTCTTGAATCAATTAAATGGATAATGGATAATCATTAAATGGATAATGGATAATGTGGGGACTACTGTGGACAACTTTACACTAATAAGTTCATCAATGTAGATTTTGGGTTAATGTTTTCGCCTACCCTCCTTCCCATCTGGAAGAAGAAACTCAGCAAGAAATAAACTACAGTTGGGTGTACAAATGGCAATCAAAAAAAAAAAATTAAAAAGGGGAGCAGGTGATCCTCCTCCCACTACCCTCCCACTATCATCCTCCCAAACACCAGGAAACACTGTCCCAGTGGCGTCCTATCCACTGCCCATTGCTAGTAAGAGAAGCCCCCATGCTCTAGGCAGAGAGAAGCTCTACACTGAAAACTGGGAGCAGTACCAAGCCTGGGGACATATTAGGGACCTATGGAGCACATCCCTAGGGAAAATGGGGTAGGAAGACAGACTGAACAGAGTCCAGAGTAGGTGAAACACCTACTTGTTGTTTTCACAAAGACCAGAAAGATCTGAGTCAGCAGGAAATTCTAAACACCAACCACTGTTGTGTAAAGGGGGCACCCTGGGGATCCCTCCAAGTTCAGCAGGCTGGAAAGTAGACCTCTTGAGACTGGGACAGTTTGGGATTTGAGGATGAAGGAATAGAGGACTTTGGCTGGCACACAGAATTTCTGATGACATAATAGACAAAAAGCCTGTGGAGGGAAAACATGAGACAACCATGGGATTTTTCTAGCAGCAAGGGGGGCTAGAGTGACAGGAAATTGACAGAAAGTGAAGGAGAGCTTGGTGTCAGGCAAATTATTTCACATCCTGTTCTTCCTAAATTAATTGAGGTGGTTGGGTCTTAGAGACAAAAGACTGTGGTTAACTATACCCAAAGCATGGTTTGCAGTAAGGAGGCAGGTTCAAATGAACTGACAGTCTTCACCATTTCCCAGCAGGCAGTTAAACAGCCTACAAGGCAGGGTGGAAATTGTCATGACTTCCTGCAAGCAAGAAGGAAGGGAACTGTGCGAATAGTCGAGTTACATAGCATAGTGGCCACATGGGGATTGTATGTTTTCTTGCTGGAGTGTCTGTTCTGGGCCTCTGTCTGTCTGTCTGTCTCTTTCTCTATCTCTCTCTCTCTGCTTTTCTTCAATTCTTACTTCTGTATCAATGCTATTTTTACTTGTTTTTCCTACTTTTTAAATATTTTTTTTTGGGCCGGGGATATTTCTCAGTGGCACAGTTCCAGCCTCACAAGTGCAAGGTCATGAGTTCAATTCCCGGTACTCACACAAAAATTTTTTTCAAGCTTTCCCCCTCTATTTTGGTCTTTTCTCTCTCTTTTTAACCTTTTCCTCAGACTATTGTATTCTCTTCACTCTTCCTTGTTTTACTTCTCCCTCTGTCTCCCCCAACTTCTTTTCCACCTATTATGTGGTACTTGTATTTGCCAAAAAGAGAATAAGAATAGAATAAGAATGGTATCATTCTTAAGAGAATAAGAATAATAAAATAAGAATAACAATGGTATCATTCATTGTCATGTTGGGGTAACCCCTGACAGAATTCTGCTTATAGGATTCAAACAAAATTAATCACAAATATATCAACAGGTTCTGACAACCTCACAGCTTCCCTCAGTCTCTAATTATACCTTCTTTCCCTGGCATCTCTAACCCCATCCCCACTAATAATCTCTTAAAATCCCTAAACATTGACCCTTTACTCCAACTATAAAAGGCCTCCAACAGAGTCTGATCTTCTACTTTTTACCTATTAAAATTTCTTTTATTGCCAGGTGTGGTGGTACATGCCTGCAATCCCAGCACTCAAGAGGCTGAGGCAAGAGGATTGCCACGAGTTCAAGGCCGTCCTGAACTACATAGCGAGACCTCCATCTTGAAAAAAATGTATCTACCACTCCTTCTACTGACTTATCCCTTTTTCCTACCTTCCTTCTCCTCCGTTTCCCTTTTCTTCTCTGTCCACATAGCAGACTAATTGCCAATAACAGTGTAGTATAAACTGTAAGGACCACTGGAAAGGGTGAAAGGGTAAAAACAAGTTTTAATACATATAATTGATGTACAATCATATCTGTTGATGCTGTAATAAGCAGTATAAATTCTGTCCTTACAACACAGTAACAGAGTCTAACCCATTAAATCAAGTAGGTTGAAGGGGTTCACAATATTTCTGGACAAATAAAGCAAAGAATACATCACTGGAAGACAGCCTAGATAAAGGCATCCCCATATCAACAACAAACTTCCTTCACTCTAATTGATGGCAACCCCTGAGACCAAAAGAAAAAAAGAACTGGAACATGAGAAAAAAGGCAGAAAAATGTTCCCAAAGACTCCTGACTCTACCAAACAGATTCAAGGGGAACCAATGGTGGAGAAAGCAAACACCAGATAGCCAAGCTGAGTGAAATGGTTAAAAAGGAAGTAATGAAACTTCACAAGTTCAAAGAAGACATAACTTGAAATATGATAGAGTTAACATAAACCTGACCAATGCAGATATGACAGAAGCAAATAAAATATTGGAAAAGCTGATGAAAGCAGTTCAAAACATAAATGACAAATTTACCAAAGTACCCCGGTTTCATAAAGAGGTCAACTACACAAAAAATTAAGAAAGAAGTATCAGACCTAAACCACACCTTCAAACAAATGAACTTAATAGATATCTACAGAGTATTCTATCCAACTACAATGGAGCACACATTCTTCTCAGCAGCACACAGAATTTTATCCAAACTAGATCACATACTTTCCATAAAGCCTGCTGAAATGAATGCAAAAGAACCAAAATCACCCTATGTATACCATCATATCACTGTGCATTGAACTAGAAGTCAATCACAAAATAAACCACAAAAATTGTATAAATATCTGGATATTAAATAACACACTCTTAAGCACTCAATATGTCACAGAAAAAGTCAAGGAAGAAGTTAAATAATTTCCAGAATCAAGTGATAATGGCAGTATAACATACCAGTACCTATGGAACAAAATGAAAGCAATCCTGAGGGAAGTTTATTGCTATGAATACTCAAATTAGGAAAATCAAAAGATATAAAATATATAACTTAACTATGCACCTGAAGATACTTGAAAACAAGAACAGTTCAAACCTAATTTAAGGAGCAAAGTCATAAAAATCAACATAGAAATTAATTAAATGAGACTAAAATATGAATTACAAAGAATTGGTGAATTGATTGGCTAATTCTTTGAAAGAGTAAACAAAATAGAGAAAGTCTCAGCCAAACTTACCAAAAGGACAGAAAAGACTCATGTCAGTGCAATGAGAAATGAAAAATGAGCAATCGCAATGGACACTCCAAAATCCAGAAGATTGTTAGTAACTACAATGAAAAATACTACTTTAACAAATTGGAGAATTTTGAGGAATGAATGATTCCTAGACACATGCAAATTACCAAAAATGAACAAAGAAGACACAAAAGTTCTGAACAATCCAATAACAGGCAATGAAGTTGAAGTAGTAATAGAAAAAAATCCCACCAGCTAAGGAAAGCCCAGGAATTGATGGAGTCATTACTGAATCCTACAAGACCTTCAGGGAGATTTTGACACCAATACTTCTCAAATTCTTTAATGAAGTTGAAAGTTAAGGGGTGCTTCCAAACGTTCCTGGGATCCAGCATCTCTCTGATTCCAAATTCAGAGAAAGACCCAACTAAAAAAGAACTATAGGATGAACTCTAATGAACATAAACACAAAAATCCTCAACAATATATTGGAAAATAGAAGGCAACAAATCATTAAAGGATCACACATCCTGACCACATAGGTTTCATCCCAGGTATGCAAAGATGGTTCAACATACATGAATCAATAAATGTAGTACACCACATAAACAGAACTAAGTTTAAAAAATCATGATCATCTCAATAGATGCAGAAAAAGCATTTGATAAAATCCAACACCTATTCATGATAAAAACCCTGAAGAATGGGCTGAGGATTTAACTCAGTGACATAAGTGCCTGCCTGGCAAATGTGAGGTTGTCAGTTTGATCCTTGGTACAACAACCAAACAAACAAACAACCCCCCCCAAAAAAAAACCCTGAAGAAAATAAGATTCCTCTGAATCTGACTTTTTCAAAAGTAACTTTTGAAAAACCAACTGCCAACATCATATTATATGGGGAGAAGCTGAAAATTTTGCCTCTAAAATCAGTAACAAGACACAGATGTCTACTATCACCATTCCTGTTCAATATTGTACTCAAAACATTAGCTAGAGCCAGGAATGGTGGCACATGCCTGTAATTCCAGCACTCCAGAGGCTGAGACAAGAGGCTCACTATGAATTTGAGGCCAGCCTGGACTACATAGTGAATTCAAGTCCAGCTTGTACTGCATAGTGAGATCCTGAATCAAAAAAATTTAGCTAGAGCCATAAAGCAAGAGATGGAAATAAATGTGACATGTATAGGTAAAGAATGAGTCAAATTATCAGTATTTGCAGATGACATAATCTTTTACATAGAAGACCTTAAAAGTTCACCAAAAGGCTCTTAGCATTAATAGCCAAATGTTCAGCAATGTAGCAGGGTACAATATTAGCACACAAAAATCAATAGTTCTTGTACACCAATAATGAACTCACTGAGAAAAAAATTAGGAAAACAGTACCATTCTCACTTGATCTTAGCCAAAAGGCCGAGAAGCGATTAACAATACCATTCTCAATAACATGAAGAAAAAAAATTAAATATGTATGAGTTAACCTAGCCAAGGAAGTGAAAAACCTCTACAATGAAAACTACAGTACTCTGAAAAAAGCAGATTAAAGAGGACATCAGGAAATAGAACGATAGGGTTTCCCTACCAGGTGGAAAAGAATGCACTGAGCATCACATTGTGGGAGCAGTGCTTTTGTCCCCTGCTCCCACAACATGGCCTTCAATTTTGAGACTCCTTTGGGTACCTTGGGCACTGCTGCAGCCACCACAGCACCCACACGTGGGTTTGGGGGAGCAGGGTTCTGCATTCGGCTTTTCTGCCATAGCTAATACGGGCACTACTGGATTTGTTTGTGGTACTCAGAACAAAGGTCTTGGGTTTAGTACCAATTTTGGCAAAACAAGGGAACTAGTACTGGTTTAAGTACTGGTGTGGGAACTGGACTTCAATTTGGAAGATTTAGTACACAGCAACAACAACAATCTACATTAGGTGGTCTTTTCAGTCAGCCTACACCAGCTCCTACTCAGTCCAACCAGTTAATAAATACTGCAAGTGCTCTTTCTGCTAAAACACTATTGGGAGATGAAAGAGATGCTATTTTAGCAAAATGGAATCAACTGCAGGCTTTCTGGGGAAAAGGAAAAGGGTATTTCAACAATAATATTCCACCAGTGGAATTCACACAAGAAAATCCTTTTTTGAAAGTTTAAGGCTGTAGGTTATAGTTGTATGCCCAATAATAAAGATGAAGATGGGACTTTGTAGCCCAGACTGGTCTCGAACTCACAATGATACTCCTGTCTCAGCCTCCAAAAGATGTTATTTTCAAAGAGAAAGATCAGCGTCCTCTGAGAACTCACCATGCTGGGTCAGGGAGGATCCAACCAGAAGACAACTAGCCAGCCTTCCTGGTAAGCAGCGCAATGGGTTCCAGGAGGAAAAAAGTCAGTGCCTCCTGTGAGCCTACTGGAACATGGGCTGAGCATCAACACCCCCCCACTCCCTCCCACCTCCTCCCACCCCCACCTCTATAAGCAACCTGCTGGTTCAGAGCACCGGCTAAGTTGATAGCAACTAAGGTACATAAAGCAACTAAATTCTTGCATTGTTTGGTTGATTTTGCAGGCCTGGGGCCAGCAGTCTGAGCATCTCTTAGGACGATGACAGTATGCAATATAGCAAATATGGGGGATTTCCTTCTATCTTGTCTTTGAGGCCCAATATTATTCTTACTGTTTTGCTTTATTCAATATTCTGTTTTGATTGGTTTTATCCTGTTTTGTTTTTTGTTTGATTTTGTTATACCTGATGGAATGGACAACTATTGTGAAGATGACAAGATATACTATAGTAGCTATTGTTTTCCTAGTATCATGCTTTGAAGTTCTGTACCAGTTCTACTGCTTTGCTTTGATTGACTTTGTTCTGTTTTGTTTTGTTGGATTTTACTATCTTTAAAATAAAATTTAAAAAAAAGATGAAGATGGGCTAGTGGTTTTAGTTCTCAACAAAAAAGAAACATATTTGACACCAGCAGCAGCAGTTGATAAAATCACTGCATAAAGTTTTGAGAGGAAACTAGACCCTTGCTGTAAATGTAGAGGGTTTTAAAACATTGCCAGAAAAAAAAAACATTGCCAGATGATCAGACAGAAGTTGTCCTTTATGTTGTTGAGCATTCTCCAAATGGTATCTCAAGAAGAGTTCTAGCTACAAGATTATGTGCCCATTTTGAACAAGCCAATATAAAAACACAACTGCAGCAACTTGGGGTAATCCTTTCTATGACTAGAACAGAACTTTCTCCTGCACAGGTCAGTCAGCTTTTACAGAATCCTCCTGCTGGTGTTGATCCTATTATTTGTGAACAAGCCAAGACAGATAACCCTGATTCTGAAAAGTTAATTCCTGTACCCATGGTGGGTTTTAAAGAATTTCTTTTAAGACTGAAAGTTCAAGATCAGATGACTAAGCAACATCAGACCAGATTAGGTATCATATTTTAAAGGCTGGGGATTTAGCCCAGCAGCACAAATGCTTGCCTGGCAAGCATGAGGTCATGAGTTCAATTCCTGGTACAAAATAAGTAAATAAATAAACAAAAATAAATCACAAATACCCTAAATCCTTTTTAAAAAGATATCATATTTGAAGATATTAGTGATCTACAAAAGAATCAGACTACTAGTATGGCCAAAATTGCCCCAAAATTGCACAATACAAGAAGAAACTCATGAATCTTTTCCATAGAACCTTACAGGTCCTTATCAAAAAGGAAATTCAAAGGAAGAGTAGTTATGCTATCCAAGTTGATGAAGAGAAGTTGAGGGTTCAACTAGATGCAATTCAGTCTGCATTAAATGCACCTACTCAGTTCAAGGGTTGATTAAATGAACTGATGTCCCAAATCAGGAAGCAGAACCATTTTGGAACAGTCAGATCTGAAGAGAGAAATTGCACAGATACAGATCTATTATGAGAAATCAAGCAGCATTTGAAATAACAACAGGAGGGCCTTAGCCAGTTGATTAGCATTATGAAAGATGATCTAGAAGATATAAAGTTGATAGAACATGGATTGAATGAAGTCATTCATATCAGATGTGGTGTCTCTAGTTGACAGTTCACAAACTTGTGTTAGAAGTTCATGAAATGCATCCTCTTACTGCATCAGGCCTTCTTTAAGAATGAATCTGACCACAGGAAGAAAAAATAAAGCAAATGACTCTCTCCTGGCTTGGATTTTTGAGGATATTACTGACAAGTTACTCTTAACTAAGTCTGAAATAACTAGTCACTTCACATCTCTTAAAAAATAATCTTCAGTTGGGTCGAGAGGCTGCAACCACAAGCAAGCCCACCTGCCTCCCTGGTGAGTCTGTGGGACCACACGGACTCCAGGAGGCGAGAAATAGTTGTGTCCCATAGGCCTGCCGACACATGGGCTATGAATCAAGGACTCCCCCCCACCCCCCGAGCATCCTGCTAGCCCAGAGGACCTGCTGGGTTCATGTCAACTGGGTTACAAATGCTTGTATTGCTGGATTGTTTTGCAGGCCTGGTGCCCATAGTCTCAGCATTTCTTGGGTAGATGACATCTTCTAGTGTAGCAAATAGGTGGGATTGTCCTCTGTCTTGTCTTTGAGCCCCAATATTATTGTCATTGGTTTGCTTAATTTTGTTTAATTTTCATTTCCTTTTTTTTTCTTTTTTTTTTCATTTCACATTCTGTTTTCATTGGTTTTATTGTGTTTTGTTTTTGGTTTGTTTTTGCTATGCCTGATGGAATGGCCAACTATTCTGAAAGTAACAAGATACAATATAGTAGCTATTGTTTTCTTAGTATCTCTCTCTGAAGTTCTATGCGCGTTCTACTGCTTTGTTTTGATTGTTCTGTTTTCTTTTGTTGCATTTCACTATCTTTGAAATAAAATTAAAAAAATCTTCAAAAGATTTACATCTAAAAGGGTATATATACTTTAAAAAGACAGGAGAACATAATTAATATTTTTACAACAGCATTTTCTTAAATAGCAGAGTAATTATTAATCTCCATTCTTCTTTCTATGGCAAGTAAATGTGAAACATATGCTTTGCATATAACTCTATAGTTACCTGCCTGTTGAAGATTTGAGATAAGGAGTGTAAGTGGGAATCAGTTTTTATATATGTGAATTAAAGTTGGGGAGGAGGAAAGAAAATCCAAAAGTATTTAATGATTAATGTGGTTTTCTTTTTGTTTGATAAGATTTGAAAAATATATTTTTTATTATTTGACTTATTTGGAATTAATAGAATACATCTAAGCAATTAGGGTACAACAGAATTACCGACTTTGCAACTTTGTTCTTTAAAACTTTATTTCTAAAAGTGGAAACTTTTAGGTCAGGGATTTAGCCCAGTGGCTTAAGTACCTGTCTGGCAAGCACGAGGTTGTGAGTTCAATTCCTGGTACAAAAAAAAAAGAAAAAGAAAAAAGTGGAAACTTTGAGAATGAATTCTTAATTTGTACTTTTAAAAAAAGAAAATAGAAAGATAACTCCTGTTCATGGATAGACAGAACTAATATAGTCAAAATGGTCATAATGGCCATAGTTCCAAAAATGACACATAGATTTAATGAAATATCAATCAAAATACCAACAGCATTTTTCATAGAATTAGGGAAAACATTACTAAAATTCATAAAGAACCAAAAAAGATCCAAAATGCCAAAATCAATCCTGGGTAAGCTAGAGCAAATCAGGAGATATCACAATTCCAGACTTGAATTGTATTACAAAGATATAGCTGCACTTGCCTGGGCTTGACCCATGCTCCAGAGGCTCTGAACTCCTCGCAGCCAGACTCAAGGTCCTGGTGGTGCTGCACTCCAGGGTGAGCTCCGCCTAGTTGCCTGAGTCCCAGAGATTCTGATATCCACCCAGTAAGGCAGAGGGTCCAGCAACACACTCCAGGAGTGTGCCCTCACTAGCTGCACAGAAGATCGAGCTCTGCACAGTCCAGCATCTCAGCACAATCCATCAGGGGAACACCTAGCCAGCCTCACAGGACACAGAGGTACTGAGCCCAGCCCAGCTCAGAGACCCAGAGCTGCTCATCAGGGAGAGCCCAGAGTAGCTGCAGGGCCTTAGAGAACTTGAGTTCTGCCCATTAGAGCACAAGGCATGAGCTCCATTGTTCAGGGTTGTGGCAGTGTGGCAGGTCCTAGAGGTTGTGAACCCTGCCCAACCAGGAGCAAGGCCCTGGCACTATATGCCTGGGACTCACCTGGCCTTGCCCCATGCTCCAGGGTCTTTGAACTCCTCACAGCCAGACTCAAGGTCCTGGTGCTGCCACACTCTGGGATGTGCTCTGTCTAGCCTCCTGGGTCCCAGAGATTCCAAACTCCACCCAGCCAGGCTGACATTCCAATGACACACTCCAGGGATGCGTCTCTGATAGCCACCTGGGTTGCAGGGGTCTGAATACTACACAGCCAGGTTCAAGGCTCTGGCAACAAGCTCCAAGGGTGTGACCCTGCTAGCTACAGGGAGGAGACAAACTTTGTCCAGCCCAGCATCCCAGAGCAACTCAACAAAGTATATCAGGGATACATGTGGCCCGCCTCACAAACCACAGAACACAAGGGTCCAGTGCCATGAACTGGGGGTGTGCCCCAGCTAGCCAAGGGGATATTGGAAGATTGAAGCTCTACCCAGCACAGTGTTCCAGTGCAGTCCATTGGAAGGCTGCATACCCAGCCACACAGGGTCCAGAAGAAAATGACAAAATGAAAGAGCAAGATGCAATCTCAATCCCCCAGCCCACTTAGAACAAACCCAAGAGACACTGAAATGGAAGACAGTGGAAATCACACAACTGAATGTTCTGAAATGATAGCGACTGAAGTAAAGAAATAACTCCATGAAGCTATGGAGAAACCCAAATCAGAAATAATCACTCAGCTAAAAATTGAAATGATAATCATAATGAAAGAAATGCTGTGTGTATCTAAAGAAGATCAAGATTAAAAAATAGAACATAAGAAAGTGATAGAAACTTTGAATGAACAAAGCAAGACAAAAATAGAATGCATGAAACAGATTCAAAGGGAAATTCAGGAAATGAAAAATTCCATTGAAGGCTGGTAAAACCACTTGAATGAAGCTGAAGATAGAATCTCAGATCTTGAAGACAGCATGGAAGCTTACAATCACAAAAGAAAAGATCTCTTAAAAATAACAAGGAACAAGGAAACAACAATTCAACAGCTGCAAGATGATGCCAAGAGAAATAACATTAGATTAATAGGTATCAATGAAAAAGCATGGGTCAATACAAATGACCTGCAAAGACTATTTGCAGAAATAATAGCAGAAATTTTTCCAAACATGGGAAGTCAATTTGATATACAGGTAAGTAAGGCATAAAGAATGCCAAATAACTATGACTAAAATAAATCTTCAACCAGACATATAATAATTAGGGTATCAGAAATACAGCACAAGAACAAAATACTAAAATGCGGTCAGAGAAAAGAAACAGATCGTCTATGAAGGAAAGCCTATCAGAATCACGGCAGACTTTTCAACAAAACTTCAAGTCAAGAAGAGCTTGGAGTGAAGTATTTCAAATCCTGAAAGAAAACAATTTTCAACCCAGATTGATGTATCCTGCAAAACTATTTTTAAAAACTGATGTAGAAATAAGATACTTCCACGACAAAGAACAACTGAAGAAATTTATGGCCACCAAACCAACACTACAAAGAGTACTGAAAGACACTCTAGAAAGAGACAAAGATAGCTACAATCCTAAGAAAATGACAAAAGGAAACCACTAAGTAGGGCAAACAGTTAAACAGAAAATGTAGAAAACCAACAACAGAAAGACATCATGACAGGGAAGAGTCAGTACATATCAGTTATATCAATCAAAGTAAATGGTCTCAACTCACCAATAAAAAGAAACAGACTGGCAGAGTGGGTTAAGAAACAAAAGCCAACTATATTCTGTGTACAAGAAACAAATATATCTCAAAAGGAAACCCACAGACTAAAAATCAAAGGATGGAAAATAATACTCCATGCAACAGGAACCCAGAAAAAAGCAGGGGGAGCGATTATGTTTGCAGACAATGTGAACGTCAAACTGAGAATGATCAAAAGAGATGAAGAAGGTCACTACATACTTGTTAGGGGAAAACTTCAAGAGGAAGAGATTACAATCATAAATATACATGCACCGAATATGGGAGCACCCAACTATGTAACACAAATCTTAGTAGACATGAAAAACCAAATAATAATACCTTAACACCCCACTGTCACAGAGAGACAGATCAACCAAACAAAAAATCAGCAAACAAATAACAGAACTGAATCTAACTTATGAACAAAAGGACCTAGTAGATGTGTACAGAGTGCTCCACCCATCAACATCAGAATACACATTCTTCTCAGCTGCACATGGGTCATTCTCTTAAATAGATCATACACTGGTCCACAGAACATGCTTAAGTAAATGCAAAGGAACCGAAATAATTCCATGCATATTATCTGACCATAGTGCAATAAAATTGGAAATGAATAAAAAAAACCACAAGAACCCCGTAAACACATGGAAATTAAATAATACTCTCCTAAACAATCAATGGATCACAGAAGAAATTAAAGAAGAAATTGAACAATATCTACAATTGAACTAAAATGCAAATACAAATTACCTGAACCTGTGGGACACAATGAAAGCAGTCCTCAGAGGGAAATTTATAGCACTAAACTTATACATCAGAAAAAAGGAAAGAACACACAGAAACAACCTAATGATGCACCTCAAACTTCTAGAAAAAGAAGAGCAAGTCAAGCCCAAAGCCCAAAGAAGGGAGGAAGTTATCAAGATCAGAGCAGAAATTAATGCAATTGAAACCAAGAAAACAATACAAAGAAATAATGAATGAAGAGTTGGTTCTTTGAAAGAGTAAATAAAATTGATAAACCCCTAGCCAACCTTATCAAAAAGAGGAAAGAAAAAGCTCAGATTCATACAATAAGAAATGAAAAGGGTGAAATCACTACAGACCCTTTGGAAATGCAGAAGATCATCAACACCTACTTCGAAACGTTTACTCACATAGATTCGATAACACAGAAGAAATGGACAGATTCCTAGAAACCTATGAATTACCAAAGCTGAATCAAGAAGATGTAAAACTGCTGAATAACCCAATTTCAGCTAATGAAATTGAAAATGTAATTAGAACATTATCAACAAATAAAAGCCCAGGTCCTGATGGATTCACTGCTGAATTCTACAAGAAATTTAGGGAAGACTTAATGCCAACATTCCTCAAATTCTTCAATGAAATTGAAAGGGAAGCAAGTCTCCCTAACTCATTCCTAGAAGCAAGTATTACACTAATAGCAAAACCAGATAAAGACCCAACCAAAAAAGAAAATTACAGACCAATCTCCCTCATGGACATAGATGCAAAAATCCTCAAAAAGAATACTGGCAAATAGAATGCAGAAAGTTATCAGGAAGATTATACACAATGATCAAGTGGGATTCATACCAGGAATGCAGGAATGGTTCAACATATGCAAATCAATAAATGTAACACACCATATCAACAGCACCAAGGACAAGAATCACATGATCATCTGAATAGATGCAGAAAAAGCTTTTGACAAAATCCAACACTCATTCAAGATAAAAACCCTACCAAACATCAGAATAGATGATCTCTACCTTAACATGATAAAAGCCATATGCCATAAACCAACAGCCAATATCTTACTAAATGCAGAAAAATTGAAAACTTTCAACCTAAAATCAGGAACAAGACATGGATGTACATTATCACCACTCCTATTCAATATAGTCCTTGAAATACTAGCCAGAGCAATTAGACAAGAGAAAGAAAGAAAGGGAATAAGAATAGGAAAGGAAGAAGTAAAATTATAATTATTTGCAGATGATATGATACTCTACATAGCAGACCCCCAAAAATCCATTGAAAGATTTCTAGATGTAATAACCAAATTCAGTAATGTTGCTGGATGCAAGGTGAACACTCAAAAATCAATAGCATTCCTGTACACAAACAACAAAGTCACTGACAGGGAAATAAGGGAAACCACACCCTTCACTATAACATCCAAAAAAATGAAATACTTAGGAATCAATCTATCAAAGGAAGTAAAAGATCTATACAATGAAAAATACATTACTTTGAAAAAGGAAATCAAAGAGGATTTCATAAAATGGAAAGATATTCCCTGTTCATGGATAGGAAGAACAAACATTGTGAAAATGGCCATTCTCCCAAAATCATTATACAGATTTAATCCAATCCCAATCAAAATACCACTTGCCTACCTTGCAGAGCTGGAAAAAGCATTCCTGAAATTCATCTGGAACCAGAAGAGACCTAGAATAGCAAAGGCAATTTTGGGCAACAAAGGGAAGGCAGGAGGCATCTCAGTCCCTGACTTGAAACTATACTACAAAGGCACTGTGATAAAATCAGCATGGTACTGGAATCAAAACAGACCTGAAGATCAGTGGAATAGATTAGAAGATATAGTCACAACTGCGAACACACTAAGCCACCTCATCTTTGACAAAGGGGCCAAACAGGTACATTGGAAGAAAGATAGCTTCTTTAACAAATGGTGCTGGAAAAACTGGCTTTCTATATGCTGTAAACTAAAGCTAGATCCATGCCCATCTCCATGCACTAAAGTAAAGTCAAAATGAATTAAAGGTCTGAATATTAAAACAGAGACACTAAACTTGCTGGTAGACAAAGTAGGTAAAAATCTTGATGACATAGGAGTAGGCAGAAAGTTCATGAACAAAAATCAAACTGCACGGGAAACACTTCCCAGAATCAACAACTGGGATCTCATCTTACTTAAAAGGTTTTGCATGTCAAAGGAAATCTCCAACAGAGTGAAAAGAAAACCCACGAATTGGGAAACTATCTTAGCCAATTGTCCATCAGACAAAGGACTTCTATCTAAAACATATAAAGAATTAAAAGATATCAGGCCCCTAAAACTCAAAGACCTAATCCAAAAATGGGCATCTGAGATGAATACACACTTCTCAGAGAAAGAAATGCAAATGGCAAATAAATGTATGAAAAAATGTTCAACATCAATGGTCATTCGGGAAATGCAAATTAAAACAACGCTGAGATTCCATCTCACTCCAGAAAGAATGACCAAGATTAAAAAATCAACCAA
>RJWM01005370.1:0-93567 GCA_004363535.1 Dasyprocta punctata
GGGTGATGTGGTTCAAGCCCTGAAAGAAAACAATCTTCAACTCAGATTGATGTACCCTGGAAAATTTTCTTTGAAAATTAATGGAGAAATAAGATACTTCTATGACAAAGAATAACTGAAGAAATTCATGTCCACCAAACCAACCCTAGAAAGAGTACAAAAGACATACTAGAGAGAGATAAAAATGACTACAACAACAACAGAAAAAAAACACCAGACAGTGCAAGCAATTAAACAAGGGGGGAAATCAGGAAACCAACAACAGGAAAACAACATCACAAAGTTGAGCCAGTATATATCAGTTATATCCATCCATGTAAATGGCCTCAATTTACCAATTAAAAGAAATAGGCTGACAGAATGGATCAACAAACAGGATCCAACAATATGCTATATACAAGAAACACATCTGACTCAAAAGGAAATTCACAGACTAAAAGTCAAAGGATGAAAAACAATATTCCATGCAACAGGAAACCAGAAAATAGCAGGGGTAGCTATTCTGCTTGCAGACAATATGAACTTCAAAGCAAAAATGATCAAAAGAGATAAAGAAGATCACTACATACTTTTCAGGGGAATAAGTCAAGAGGAAGAGCTAACAATCATAAATATATATGCACCAAATACAGGGGCATCCAACTATATAAGACAAATACTAATACACATGAAAAACCAAACAAGCAACAACACAATTGTTATAGGGAACCTTAATATCCCATTAACACAAAGAGATAGAGCAACTAGACAAAAAAGTTGCCAAAGAAATAATAGAATTGAATCAAACCTGTGAACAAATGGACTTAGTAGATATTTACAGAGTGTTCCACCCAAACACATCAGAATACACATTCTTCTCAGCTGTGCATGAGATGTTCTGTAAAACAGACAATAAATTAGTCCATAGAACATACTTAAGTAGATACAAAGGATTTAAATTAGCCCATGTATATTGTCAGACCATAGTGCAATGAAACTGGAAATCAATGGCAAAAAGAAACCAAAAAAAAAACCTCAATAAATGCATGGAAATTAAATAATACACTTCTAAACAACCAATGAGTCACAGATGAAATTAAAGAAGAAATTAAACAATAACTACAATCAAATGAAAATGCAGATACAACATAGCAGAACCTGTGGGATGCAATGAAAGCAGTCTTAAGAGGGAAATACATAGCAGTGAACTCTCACATCAGGAGGACAAAATCAGTACAAATAAAAAACTCAACATTGCACCCCAAGCTTCTAGAAAAAGAAGAGCAAGTCAAAGCTCATAGAAGGGAGGAAATTATAAAGATCAGAGCAGAAATTAATACAAGTGAGACTAAGGAAACAATACAAAGAATTAATGAATCGAAGAGTTGGTTCTTTGAAAGAATAAACAAAATCAATACAACCCTAGCCAACTTTATCAAGAAAAGGAAAGAAAAAACACAAATTCATGCAATGAGGAATGAAAAGGGTAAAACTACTACAGATACCATGGAAATTCAGAAGGTCATCATATCTACTTTGAAAATCTTTACTTGCATAGGATGGAAAAACACAGAAGAAATGGACAGATTCCTAGAAACAAAGGAATTACCAAAGCTGGGACAAGAAGATATAAAAATTCTGAATAACCCGGTATCAATTAATGACATTGAAAATGTAATTACAGACTTACTAACAAAGAAAAGCTCAGGTCCTGATGGATTCACTGCTGAATTTTAAAAGAAATTCAGAGAAGACTTAATGCCAATACTCCTCAAACTCTTTAATGAAATTGAAAGGGAAGCAATTCTCCATTACTCATTCCTGGAAGCAAGTATTATCCTGATACCTAAACCAAAGAAAGACCTAACCAGAAAAGAGAACTACAGGCCAATCTCCCTGATGGACATAGATGCAAAAATCCTCAGTAAAACACTAGCAAACAGAATGCAACAAATCATCAAAAAAATTACACACCATGGCCAAGTGAGATTCACCCCAAGGACGCAGGGATGGTTCAACATATGCAAATCAATAAACATAATACACTGTATCAACAGGGCCAAGGCAAAAACCCCATGATCATCTCAACAGATGCTGAGAAATCTTTCGATAAAGTCCAACACTCATTTATGATAAAAACCCTACAGAAAATCAGAATAGATGGTCTCTACCTCAATCTGATAAAAGCCATCAATGACAAACCAACAACCAACATCATTCTAAATGGACAAAAACTGAAAACTTTCACTCTACAATCAGGAACAAGACAAGGATGTCCATTATCACCACTCCTATTCAATATAGTGCTGGAAACATTAGTCAGAGCAACTAAACAAGAGAGAGAAATAAAGGGAATAAGGATAGGAAAGGAAGAAGTTAAATTATCACTATTTGCAGATGACATGATACTCTATATAGAAGACCCTAAAAACTCCATCAAAAGGCTACTAGAGTTAATAAACAAATTCAGCAGTGTAGCTGGATACAAAGTCAACACTCAAAAATCAATAGCATTCCTGTACACAAACAACAACCTCACTGAGAGAGAAATTAGGGAACCAACACCTTTCACGATAGCATCCAAAAAAATGAAACACTTAGGAATCAGTCTAACAAAGAATGTAAAAGACCTATATGCTAAAAACTTTAGTACTCTAAGAAAGGAGATTGAGAAGGATGTTAGAAAGTGTAAAGATATCCCTTGCTCTTGGTTAGGAAGAATCAACTTTGTGAAAATGTTCAGACTCCCAAAACAGTTATACAGATTTAATGCAATCCCAATGAAAATACCATTAACGTGCCTTACAGATCTGGAGAAAACATTCCTAAAATTCATTTGGAAACAGAAGAGACCTAGAATAGCAAAGGCAATTCTGGGTAATAAAAGCAAGGCAGGAGCAATCACAATCCCTGACTTGAAATTATACTACAATGCTACAGTGATAAAATCAGCATGGTACTGGTGAAAAAATAAACCTGAGGATTAATGGAACAGATCAGAAGATGCAAACACAACTATAAATACACTCAACCACCTTATATTTGACAAAGGGGCTAAACATGTTTACTGGAAGAAAAATAGCTTCTTTAATAAATGGTGCTAGAGAGGCCGGCCTGGGCTACAACGC
This sequence comes from Dasyprocta punctata, assembly GCA_004363535.1. Taxonomy (NCBI): domain Eukaryota; kingdom Metazoa; phylum Chordata; class Mammalia; order Rodentia; family Dasyproctidae; genus Dasyprocta; species Dasyprocta punctata. Next base: position 3,108 of record RJWM01005370.1, read on the forward strand.
GGTGCAAGGCCGGCCTGAGCTACATAGTGCGACCCTGCCTCAAAAAACCAGGGCCGGGAGTTTGGCTCAGTGGCTTAAGCGCCTGCCCTGGCAGGCGCGAGGCTGTGAGTTCAATCCCCGGTGCCGCAAAAAATAAATAAATAAATAAATAAATAAATAGTGCTAGAAAAAACTGGCTTTCCACATGCCAAAGACTGAAACTAGACCCATGTCTATCACCATGCACTAAACTAAAGTCAAAATGGATCAAAGATCTAAATATTAAAATGGAAACACTAAATCTACTAGAAGACAAGGTAGGTACAAATCTTGAAGACACAGGGGTAGACAAAGAGTTCATGAACAAAACGCAAATCACATGGGAAGTACTTCAATGAATTAACAACTGGGATCTCACCTTATTGAAAACTTTTTGCACTTAAAAAGAAATCACCAACAAAGTGAAAAGAAAACCCACAGAACAGGAAAGAATTTTAGCCAACTGTCCCTTAGACAAAGGACTTTTAGCTAGAACATAAAGAACTGAAAAACAATCAGCCCCTAAAAATTCAAAGACTCAATCCAAAAATGGGCATCTGAGATAAACATGCACTTCTGCATGATAAAGAAATACAAATGGCAAATAAATACATGAAGAAATGCTCAACATCACTGGTCATTTGAGAAATGCAAATTAAAACAACATTGAAATTCCATCTCACTCCAGAAAGAATGACTGCCATCAAGAAATCAACTGATAACAAATGTTGGTGGGGCTGTGGGGAAAAAGGGACACTTCTCCTCTGTTGGTGGGAGTGTAGACTGGTGCAGCCACTGTGGAAATCAGTATGGATATTCCTCAAAGAACGAGGACTGGAAATCCCACTCAATCCAGCTATTCCCCTTCTGGGTATTTTCCCAGAAGAACTGAAAACATCATACCACAGTGATATATGTGTACCCATGTGTATCGCAGCACAATTTGTAATGGCTAAATCTTGGAAACAACCCAAATGCCCATCAACCAAGGAATGGATAAAAAAGATGTGGTATTTTTATACAATGGAATATTACTCAGCTATAAAAAAGGATGATCTTGAGGCTTTTATAGGTAAATGGAGGCAACTTGAGACTATACTCATAAGTGAAATAAATCAGACTCACATTTGTAAATATCGTATTGTTTCCCTAGTAAAAAAATAAATAATAATAATAATAATAAACTAAAAGAGTAATAAGATCCAAAATGTACAATAGATATTGTAATAATGAAAGGAAAAGAAAATGCTCAAAATTAAAGAACAACTGGGATAGGGGAGAGGAGAAATGGAAGAAAGGAAAAGATTGTATGTATGTAGGTATACACATATAACTGCATATATGTATAAGTGTGCAAGATAGATAGCTATAGTACTAATTCTCTGTTAGTTCATCAAAAAGAATAGTTTGTGCTGTCATTGTTTGATTGTCCGATCATTTTTATGCCTAGATCTTGTAACTTGAACAACTACTTCTAAGATAACAATGTGAAATATATTAACTAATGTTGATTTCTTAGTGTTTTTTTGAAATTCTGTATTATTTCTACCCTTCTTCTGTTTTGCTTTTTTAAAAAACTAGAATCAAATATTTAAATTAAAAAATTGAAATACTCTTTAAAAAAATAAATAAATTGGCACACAAAATAAATTGAGAATCTTTCCTGGGCCTACATGACTTGTGTGAGACCCGCAGCTGGCTCACGGACAGGTTAATCTTTACACCAATGGCCAGAATTGAGACTATCAAATGACCTGTGAAGGTCTGGTGACTCAAAGCAAGATAACATGCAGCTAAGGACTTGACTCATCCAAATTCCTCTAGATCAGTAGTCACAGTTAGCAGACAATCAGGTTACTAGTCAACCATGATCTGCTCCTATGTGCTCTTCCAAAAATACACTGATCCTCAGTTCATGAGCCTTTATTCACACCACTTCCTGTAGCCGACCAGCACACCCCCCAGTGAAGCTGTGCACCTAATAAAGGCCAAGGACACTGTGCCTTGTGGTCTTAATCCTTACTGAGTTTTGAGCAACCCATGCCCTTATAACTAAAAAATACATGTCTTATCTGTGTTTTATTCTGTCATCATACCCTTGAGCAGGAGATTGGTGGTCCTGGGCCAGGGCCCCAACAGTTTACCTCCTATTGCTTAACTAAGCCTTAATCTGAGCTCTGGTGTCTCTTAGACCATCTGTGTTCACTATCTTTCTCCCTCCACATCAAAATACTGCCAAAGATATTAGGACACTTAGTGCAACATGAATATGGACCCTCAGCAGCCTCATCTACAAGAATGGACATAAAACCAACATACTGCCCAATATTCTTTATAACATTATTTTATATAAAAATGAACATTTTTGAGACATTTCCCAAAAGAGGTACCAACAGCCAATAAATACATGAGAAATGTTCAATATCACAAACCATCAGAGAAATACAAATCAGAACTACAATGAGATTCTATTGACCCCTATCAGAATGGCCATGACCAAAAACATGTTGGTGAGGATATGGAGAAAATTGAGCCCTCTCAGTGGTAATGTACATTAGTAGACTCACTATGTAAAATAGTCTAGAGACTCCTCAGAAAACTAAAATAAAATAAGCACATGACCCAACCATCCCACTCCTGGATGTATACCCAAAGGAAATGAAGTGAGTGTACAAAAGAGATGCCTGCATCCTCATACCAATATATAAGATACGGAACCAGCCAGGCTGCTTATCAACAGATGAATGGGCAAGGAAAATATGACACACATACACAACTGAGTATATTCAGTCATACAGAATAAAATCCTGCCATCTGCCAGAAAATGTGCGGTACTAGAAGACATCATGGTAAGTGAAATAAGCCAACGCAGAAAGACAAGTGTTGCATATTCTCTTTCAAATATAGTGGCAACTCAGTTCATGAACTTCATTCTTTCTATGATTCTGGCCACAAACTGAGTTGGACAAGAACTGAATCAAATTCAGTGGTTAGGTTCAAAGTTGACCTTATGAGGAAATTTGATTTGGTTCTTGTCCAGCTTGGTTTGCAACCAGAATCATGGAGAGAATTGAGTTCATGAACCAAAGTACCACTATATAGGAATTTTTTTAAAAAAAAAGATGAACTAAAAGTAAAAGAGGGATTAGTAGGTACTGGTAAGGGTACTGGGGTTGGGGGAATAGGGAGATAGGAGCTGTGGGTTGAAGGGTGGATGGACATGATCAGTGTATACTGTAGGCTTGTATGGGAATATCACAACGAATCCCATTAATTTGTACCGTTAATGTGCACTAATTATTTAAAAACAAATGTGTTGTAAGCAATAGACTTTAAAATTAGCGTGTGATTATTGTTACTAAACCAAGAAGGACGAGGGGATGAGCACAGGAGCTGGGAGAGCCGGAGGGCCCCACACTGAGGGTGACACTGCACACTGCAGCCTGACCCCGAGGGCACTTGTCCTACATCACTCACACACAAGCATCTCACTGTATATGCTGTCTAACAAAATGTAACCTGCCTCATGAATGCCTGGGAAAAGCAAAGCATCTCCAAAAGAAAATGAAGGAAGGAAAGAGGGAAGAAAGAGAGAACAGAAAAATCAGAATTTCCTCCAATGCTGATTAGGGTGGTATGAACTCTCCTCTTCTCCGGGTGACTTTGAAAATTCTCAGGCCTGTGAAGCTATGTGTTTGACAAACCACATAGTGGGATGGTAGAGGCAGAGAGGAGAGGAGAATCCAGCCCAGAATGGATGTTTGACAACCTTGACCACCAGGCCTAGGGAAGTAGTCCAAACTGCTCCACAGGCTGCTGTGCTTCCTGAAATCTCTGCATCACCCCATCTGGCAGGCGTCGCCTCGCACCAACCCTGCACACTTTAACAGGACACCACCTCATACACACACTTGTCCCCACAGCTGCATCCTTCTTTAGGCCTCTCCACCAGGCTTCCCAGATCCAGGGCGTGCTTGAAATTCAGGTCTTGCAGGCTCACTGTGTCCTCTAACTCTAATAAGATCTCTGAGGGCAAAGCGGAACATCGATTTTCTTCCAGTCAATTGTGAGCTGCTGAATTCTATCCAATCTCACTTGTGAAGCCCTGACACCAGCTGGAACTACACGCTGTGAGCCGAAGTCTGTGTCCTTGGGACACCTACAGTGCCTATATAGTCCATACCATTGCTAGGGAGCCCATAAACTTTGGCTAACGAGGTGCGCACACTGTGCCTGGCCCCCCTGCCTATGCCTTCACTGCCCAACCACACACCAGGGTCCCGAACTCCCCACCTCATGGTGACTAGGGAGGGAGGTGGTTTCACAGTTTGTGCCAATGGTCTGTAAAAAGATAGGACGTGCTTATTCCAAATGCACAGCCAAAGAGCACTCATCTGTCAGCTGCCAGAACACATTTCACATGAAGCAAGAGATGTCCCAGGAGTTGAGCAACAAGGAACTCAACCACAGACTAATACAAGCCATCCAGGCATCACCAAAGAGCATCAAAAACACCCTCTGCAGCTTCCTATCTCCACTCCGCTGTGATGGCTGCAATCATTCCTGCTTCCCTTTACAGGGAGCCACAGGCACGCTAGACAGGGTCACAGATCACCTTCCCCGGTGCCTGAGGAACAGGAAACCAAAACAAATAGAGGGGAGGTTGGGCTAACAGCACTGGAGAGAGATCCCACCCTCAGTTTATGCCAAATAACACACAGACCCCCAGATCCACATGCACAGACATGGCCCTCAGGAAACCTCAGAAACTATCACTTCCTCCCTGTATTCCCTTCATCTCTCTTCCTCCCTCCTCACAGCCACATCTCAGTCCTATCACCAGGAGTGGGAGGGAGTCAGCCTGGGATGGAACCAGAAGGATGGGCCTAATCCAGGAGCACAACAAAGCTCACCTGGCAAAGGCTGCCCTTTTCTGTCCTGCACAATGGCAAAGACTTGCAGAAGAAGACAAGGAATTTGTTTTAGAACCAAAGGATTGGAATCCCAGGAATGAGGGAAATCCAATTTAGAAATCCTCTCTAGTATGAGGCTGTGTTCTCTTCCACATCCTGCTTTGTCATCCTCCTTGCTGTGGAGCTCCTGATCCTCCTGGAGCTTAAAAGTTGTTTTCCTTTTGTCTGTGGGAAGAAAACCACTTTTGTTGGTTCTACTCAAGCACAACTATGCTGTCTCACCTCCTGCTGAATTATGCAATCCAACACAGACAGAGGAAGCTGAAACTGCCACTTTGGTCTCTATCACTACCCAAAGAAAAGACATTTGGGGCTCCTCGATCCCAGTACAGGCTTTTTTCCTACTAACCTTCTCTAAGGTAGTAGATGCCCAATGACCCTGGTCAGAAATGATGGCCTCCGGGATAGGAATGTAACTCAGTGTTAGAACATGCACATCTTCCCCACTGTCACACTCAGAATGCAGGTGCTCTCAGGATTTTCTCTCCAAGCTTACGTGTGGTTCATCCAGGGAAAGACCATGCTTCCACATTTCACGTTGAGGAAGTCAGAAGCAGCTTCTGCCCAGATAGCACCCAGAATATGCAGCTAGACTCTGAGAAAAGCTCCATGGATAGGGACAGTGACAGTCATGAGGCAGAGCGCTCTGTTTCCCCCAGTTTTTGTGGTAACACTGATCTCTGAAACCTGTCTTCTTAGGACTTCAAGATTTCCCTACTTCCCAGTTCATCTGGATCTCTCCCCTGGCTTCAGGAGAAACTATTTTCATCTGACTAGGGCCCCTACAGGACATACCCCTAGGTCAGCATTGTCTAAAAGACAGCCAACACTTCATCGCAAAAGTTGAGGTAACAGGGTAAACAGGATGACTAGTTTAAAATTGAGCAATCCACTGGGGATTTAGCTCAGTGGCATAAGTGCCTGCCTGGTAAGCATGAGGTTGTGAGTTCGATTCCCGGTATCAAAAAAATAAAAAATAAAATAAATAAATAAAAATCAAGCAATCTCTCTAGTCTGTTGAGCCACAGACTCCAAACTGGTATCTTAAACACTCTGCTTCAGTGAACCCACGCTGCAAAGGAAAGCTGTGTCTTATTGCTCAAAGGGAAAGCTGGGTTAGTAGGCTTTCCTGTTGTGCCAAAATACCTGGGGGGAAAAAAAAACATCTTGAAGAGAAGATGTATTTTGGCCCAGAGTTTCAGCAGTTTCGTTCCATGATCATTTGGCTCCATTGTTTCTGGGAGACCAAACATCCGGGCTGGGAGAGCTTGGAGCAAAGCTGCTAACCTTGTCAGCAGCCAGGAAGCACAGAGGAAAAGAAGGGGCCAGGGACAAAAGACATCCTTCAAAGTTACACCCTGAGTGACCAATTTTCTGTGTTAGTTAGCTCTTTGTTGCTGTGATACATACCTGAGAAAAACAATTTGAAGAGTACAAGCTTTCTTTGGCTCATAGCTTCAGAGATCTAGGTCTATGGTCAGCTGGCTCCACTACTTTAGCTGTATAAGGAAGCCAAAACATCATGGCAGAAAGATATAGCAGAGGAAAACTACTCATCACCTGACAGCTAGGAAGCAGAAAGAGAATAAGAGAGCCAGAGAAGAAGGGACTGGGCAGCAGATACACCCTTCAGAGTCATGTCCTTGTAATCACTTCCTTTACCTGGATCCCATCTCTTGACAGCCCACTGAGCTATGAACTCATTCATAGATCAATCTATAGATGAGGTCAGTGCCCTGAAGAGCCAATCACCTATTTAGGCCAGCTCTCTGAATGCTGATACATTGGGACCAAGCTTTCAACATAGGAGCCTCTTAGGGGACATTTTAGATTCAAACCATCGCCAAAGTCCACACATTGAAGATGTGTTTCTAGCTAATGGTTTTGGCAGGCAGCAGTCGGACACCTCACTTTTCAGGGTGAGAGCAGAAGCAGAGGAGTCAATACATGTAGGTATACAAGCTAAACTGTCTCCACCAGGGGATGGGCCTCCCTGTTCCTCAGAGTGAATGAGCTGTAGCCACGGATCACTTCCTAGGGACCAGCCAGGGCATGCAAATATCACAGGATGGTCACTCACCACCTGCAAAAAAATAAAAAACTGTCCCAAAGGTGGCACTCTACCCACCATGAGCATCTCATGCTAGAGCCACTTAACTCATTATGTCACTCAATTTTCCACATTTCTTTGTGTCACTGAACCACAAAATCTTTATTTTCCTAAGATTTTCTACTGTGCAAATCCCTTAAGGTTTTCCAAAGTCATAGAGACACCTGTGGAGGACCACCTGGATGGCTCTCCTTAAAAGAAGAATATTCAGCCCTACCTCCATGCATCGATACGTACAGAGCTGGCTAGGACATTTCTTTATCCCCTCAACTGGCTTTAAGTAAATGGGTCTAGCCGAGGTGCTGATGTGTAGTCTTTAAAGCAACGCAACAGGTCAATGATGTCCGGCCTACTGCTCCCAAGTAACCTGAGTGAGCTGGGTCGAGAGACTCCATGCTGTCAGCTGTGAATCAGCCTCAAGAAAAGAGACTATGACTTCTCAGAGCATGGATTACACATCAGAACTGAAGCACCAACCCCAAAACACTAGATACTGCCCCAATCTGTGATATGCAGATTACTCTTTCTGCATATCTCTCTCTACCTACTGCAGAGGTGATTTCAGGCTTCCTATCTAGCCCAGCTCACAGCACCCATGTACTTCCTGCCATTCTCACTGTCACTCATCCCCGAGCTACTCCCCTCTTCACGAATTAATAAAATCTGGGTTCCACCCTGGGTCAAAGCCTTTGTTCCAGTTAGCCATCATTCTAGCTGGACTTAGGACCCCCTTGGTTCCCCACACTACAAATATGCCTTAGTGTCTTTATTCTAACCATGGATTGCACTGGAAGTGGTAGACTGGAATTAACCTATTGGAATTCCAATAACTTTCCTCTGGGATTACCAATGTGGATTTTTCTGGACCACGATGAGGTCCAGAGGGCTTTCCGTGGGCACCAGGTTTCTTCTGGTCGCACCAACACAATAGGCAAGAGCAGATTCCTGGCTGACTTATGTGACCTCGGTGGGAGCATCTGCGCTTGGAGTAATGGGCCCCCTCACCCTGAGACAGCATGGTACCATGCTCAGACCACCCTCATACCTAGTGCTGATGGCCTCCTCAGAGAACACCCAGACAGTACTGCACCATACTACAGTGGTGATGATTAAAATGCAAGCTACGGCCACGTGACTTCCTTCCCAATTTGATCCTCATTTAATCAATATACCCAAGCAACTATATTTGTTGTAATCTTATTGGTTCACCATAGTTTTGTCCCACCTCACACCCAATTTGGGACTTCCCAGTGGATCAATATTACCTGAGCAAGTATATTTGTAATCTTATTAGTTTTCATTATAGTATTGTCCCACCTTGAATCTGCCTCATTGCATGGCTTTGCTCAATAAAACACCTTTGAGAAGAGGGGTTGGTGAGCAACCAACTTTCTAGGCCCCTTTCTGTCCCTCTTAGGCAGAAGCTTTCTTTCTCAATAAATTCTTCTTTCTGCTTTCTTTCTCAATAAATTCTTCCTACTGTTAAAAAATAAATAAAAACTAAAATGCAAGGTACAATACCTGAGTGGAAGCATCAACAAGAAATCTGATACGAGCTCTTGACCCAGGTTTACAGCCTACGACACCATGGACTTTCTCGTTCTGCTTATAAAAGAGCATTTGGAGGGGAAGCACCTTCCTTGGCTCTCTAGCAGGAATCATTTACTGGTGCAACCCAGAGTGCTCACCAGTGTACATATGATGTTCTCTTATCAGTGCATCAGCAGGGAACTTCCTGAGCTTTTGTCTTCTCATGTGCAGGGAAAACAGCAAGAGCAGCCTGCCCACCATAGCAAGCCACACTGAGTGTGATGTGAAGGCCCCAGCAGAGACCAAACCAGCTGCACTGGGCTGAAATCTAGACACAATCCAAATCCCTTCCCCTTCTCCAGGGCCAGAGCTAGTGGTCAGCTCTGCACAGAGAAATGTGAGGGACAGAAAAGGAATAGGAGGGATCCTGAGTGACTCCCTGGAGCGGCCTGCTGCTAGAGTCATGTGTAGAAGAGAAGGGTCACTCTCTGAACACCCTGTGACACTGCAGACAGGCACTGTAGACAGGCAGCCTTCAAAAGTATGAAGTCCATAATGAAAACAGCCTGCAGGAAGCAGGACAAAGTGCACAGCGTATCCAGGCCCTGCAGTGAGAGCAGCTATCAACTCTGCTCATCTTATGGGCACTCCTGAGCCAGGTGTCAGCAACATTCCTCCTCAAGTCAGCCATGGAGTAACTGAGTGAGCATCATTCCAGACCAGCACAGGCTGCAAGCTTCCGGGAGCTCCTTGGCACAGGGGCCAAACACAGCGCTGGGCCCTTCACTTGGGTGGCACCAATGGCACCCACCATCCTCACTACCTGTCTGCAGTCCGCTCAGGTACTACTCACTTCTCTAACACGTGTCTTCTGTCTGTCCCCCTTCCAAACAAGAACAGGAGTCCCTGAAGGGCAAGAGACAGCTGAGTGTTGGGATCCTCCCCAACACTACTGAGCACAAGAAAGACCCTATTCTGTATAGAATAGATAGGAAGCCAGGCTCCAGATTTAATGAACAGCAGTTGAAATACCCATTTTCACTTCTAGTAATTGAGGCTTTGGGGAAATTATTAACTTAGGTTTTCCTTATCTGTCAAGTGGCCATGATAACAGATGGATGCAACTCGTGGAGTAAAGCTTAGCATAGTGCCTGACACAAAGGAAGCCCTCAACAAATGTCCCCTGCCCCTCCCAGTCCATTCTCCCAGACAGAAACACGGGCGTTGAGTCACCTTCTCTCGGTGAGGCACAGGTCAGCTAGTTCCCCTCTCTCTAGGTGATCATCCTCTGCAGAAGCTGGCATCAGAAGCCCAAGCTGAGGAACACCAGTAGTTCTCAGAGGAAAAGAAGCTACCCTGGGCAGTCAGGAAATGGAGAAGCCGCTTATAGGAATGGGAAGGAGAGTTGGCATAGGGCAGGTTGGGTGGAGAGTATGAAAAATAACCTCTCATGCTCAGGACTGCCCAGCACAGTAAAGAACATTCCCATCAAAGCACCAACAGCACTTCCACTGAAAAATACAGACTACTTAGAAGATATTTACAGATGAGGGACAGCAAATGATCATTCCAACAACAGATCAGAGTGGCGAATGACCACAATCAGGAAATCACCCAATACCTCCTGATGGCTTCAGGTGGCTCCATGTGGGAGGAAATCTGGCTGGCAGAGGCCAACGTGTCCCTCAGGGCCTCGCTGACCTCCTGCAGCTGGTCCTGCGGTAGCTGGATCACCAGTGTCCCCAAGCCACAGCCCTGCCACTGGAGTTCTCTCTCCCGCTCCTCTATCTCCCTTCTCAGTTGTTGATCTTTTGCCTCCAGCAGGGACATCTTTTCTTGGAGAGCTTCCACTTCTTTCTGCAGAGAATGGAAAGAGATTTGATGAATAAACCTTCCCCAGCACCCTCCCCTGCTGATCATGACTGTTAGGAGAGGGGTCATCTGCACCGGGCTGCACGGCTCCCTGCAATGCAGGCAGGTTTCTGGGAGTTTGCTGAACTGGAAAGCTCATGCCAGTTTTATAATTCTGATGAGTTGGCAGAAAGAAAAATACTCTTTTTCAAGCATTAAATAACTTTGGGGGTATCAGTCAAAAATTGGACTGGAAAGAACCAGTAAATAACAAATAACTGGCTTCTCTCAGACAACCCACAAGGACACAGGCAGCACATACCAAGTACTGAGATTCATACTACAGACCAGGATGAGACACAGTTGGTGTGTCCCTAAGCATGAGAATTTATAGTACAGAGAAAAACTGAGATCCTGGCTTCTCAGATCTACGGGATGGAGAGAACAGTAAGATGCTACAGAGTATCCTGGTGTTGGAAGTCCATAAAAATATTAAATGAATTTAATTTCTACTATCATAGCAAACCGAAATCCAAATCACCCACACCTGTCATCCGGTCTTGAGATCAATGAATAAAATAAATAGCAGGTAACTGGAAACTAGAGTGTGCACAGCGCTTGGGCAGATAATTGCCTCACAGAGGACTCGGAATTAAAAACCAGACTCCCTTAGTGAACATGCCCCTGTGTTCCACCATTGCTCCTGGCTGATGAGAGCCCACAGCCCACAGTCTGTGTCAGCCATCCTCATCCCACATCTCTCACACACGCGCACGCTCTCTTCACCCGCGTCCCTCCTGCACTCATCTCTACTGCAGCAAGGTGAGAGGAAAGATGAGGCACTGAAGATCTGCAGTTGAGACATCCTAAAGAAAATGATTCTTGGGCCTTGCATAGGGCCACAGCCACAGCACAGCTGACACGGTGCCTCCACCAACCTCCCGTTCGCTCCCACCTTCCCTAACCTTCCCTTCTTTCCTTGCTCCTTTCCTTTCTTCCTTTTTTCTTTCCCTGCTTCCTTTCTTTTCCCTTCTTCCTTTCCTTCTCTTTCCTTTCTTCCTTTTCTTCCTAACCTCCTTCTTTTGTTTTTCCTTCCACGGTTTTTCCAGACAGTAGTAAAATGCACGTGACAAAAAATGTACCATCTTAACCATTTTTAAATGCCCAGGTCAGTGGCATTTAGTCTCACTGCGGTGCTGCCATCACCGCTGTCCATCCATGAAACTCTCATTGTCTTCCCCAACTGGACCCCTGCACCTATCAGACACCACCCCTCCCCTGCCCTGGACCCACTCTTCTACTGTGTCTCTGTGAACCTGAAGCCTCTAGGGACCTCATGGAAGTGGAAAAGTATTTGTGAAAGACTTATTTTGCATAATGTCCCCAAGGGTCATTTGCACTGCAGTCTGCATCAGAATGACCCTCCATCCAAAGGCCGAATACTGTTCCTTTGACTGCAGCGTCACATCAGTTTAGTTATTCACCTATTGATGGCCACTTGGGTCAGTACCACCTTTTGATCACCATGAGCAATGCTGCTGTGGCCATGGGTATGAAGGACTTCTTCATGGCCACATTTCAGTTTTGCACATCTATCCCCAAAGTGGGATTGCTGGACCACATGGTGAGTCTACTTTTTGTTTGTTTTTGGGTTTTTGTGTGTGGTTTGTTTTTGTTTTTTTCTGAGTCAGGCTCTTGCAGTGTAGTTCAGGCTGGCCTTGAACTCGCTTATATAGCCCAGGCTGGCCATGAACTCACAGTGATCCTCCTGCCTCAGCCTCCCAATTGCTGGGCTTACAGGTGTGCACCACCATCACGCACAGCTGAGTCTACTTTTAATTTCTTGAGGAAGCTACAAATTATTCTCCACGATGGTCCTAAAACCTATTACTTTTTTAAAATTAAGTTCATTGGTACAATATAAGTATATATAATGATTATATTCATCATAGGGAACTTGTACCTGTGCACGACATGTCTTGATTCCTCTTTTCTTCCCATGCCCCTACCCTCCCTTCAATCCCTCGTCCTCTCATTATTACAAAAGTTTTGTTTCCAGTTTATCTTTTTTTTACTTTTCCCTTTCTCCTTTCCTCCTCCCCTCTCCCACTCCCCTTTCCTTTTGAACAATTTCTTCCTATTTCACAGTATCTGTTATACATTGTGGTCCTTGTTTACACTTTTGGTTTCTCACACCAGAGAGACAATGTGATATTTACACATGTGTGTCTGATTTATTACACTTAAGAGTATGGTCTTAAGGTGCATCCATTTACCTAGAAATGTCTCAAGCTTATCCTTCTTAATGGATGAGTAGTACTCTATTGTATAAAAAAAACCACATCATCTTTATCTATTTATTGGTCGATGGGCTTTTTTTGCTATTTCAAACTGTGCTCTTATAAACACGAGTGTGTATATACTGCTGTGGTGTAATACTTTTAAGTCTTTGGGGCAGATACCAAGAAGGGGAACTGCTGGGTCAAATGGAACCTCTAGTTTTGGTATTTTAAGAACACTCCACACTGACTTTCACAGTGGTTGCATCAGTCTACACTCCCACCAACAGTGGAGAAAGGTTCCTTTTTCCCCACAGTCCCTCCAGCACTTGTTACTGGTTGATTTCTTGATGATAGCCGTGTTCTTGCCTCAGTGAGATGGAATCTCAGTGTTGTTTTAATTTGCATCTCCCAAACAACCAATGATGTTGAACATTTTTTCATATATTTATTTGCCATTTGTATTTCTTCATCTGAGAAGTGTATATTCATTTCAAGTGCCCATTTTTGGATTGGATCTTTAAATTTGGGGGCATCTGATTTTTTTCAATTCTTTATATGGCCTAGATATTAGACATCTGTCTGAGAAACAACAGACTAATTTTTCCCCCATTCTGCGGGCTGTCTTTTCACTTTGTTGGTGATTTCTCTTGCTGTGCAAAAGCATTTTAATATAACAAGATGCCACTTGTTGATTTTTTGTAGTATTTCCCATGTGATCAGGGTTTTATTTGTAAAGCTTCTGCCTACACCAATCTATGTCTCCAAGACTTTTGCTTATTCTCTCTTCCAGCAGATTTAGTGTGTCTGTTTTAATATTTAGATTTCTGATCCATTTTGATTTTAGTTTAGTGCATTGTGAGAGACATAGATCTAGCTTTAGTCTTCAGCATGTGGAAAGTCAGTTTTTCCAGCACCATTTATTAAAGAGGCAACCTTTCTTCCAGGGAAGGTGTTTGGCCCTGTTGTCAAAGATAAGGTAGCTGAGCATGTTTGGAGTTGTCTCTGTATCTTCTGATCTGTTCCATTGATCCTCAGGTCTGTTTTTCTGCCAGAACCACGTTGTTTTTATCACAGTAGCTCAGTGACAAGGATAAACCTATAACCTGTTCTTAACACAGCAGTCAAAGTCATTCTTTAAAGTGTGATCAAACCAGGTATAGTGGTGCATACCCATCATCCTAGCACTCTGGGAGGCTGAGGCAGGAGGGTTGCAAGTTCAGACTCAGTCTGAGCAACATAATAATTTAATGAGACTCTGTCTCAACATTTAAAAAAAAGTTTTTTAAAGGGCTGCGACTGTAGCTCAGTGCAAAGGTCCTGGGTTCAACTGCTAGTACTGCAAAAGATAAAAATAAAGTGTGGTCAGATCATGTCATTTTGTGCTTAAAACCCTCACTGTCTCCCTATTACAGCCACAGAAAAGCCTAGGCCCTTGATCTCTGACCCTCGACCTCTGACCCTCTCCCCTTCCCTTCCACATGTACACCGCCCCAGTTGCCTCAGCCTTCTCTGGCTCCTGAACCCATAGCACTACACCAGCCTCCAGCCCTCACATGGCTGTCCCCTGCCCAGATGCTCGGAAACATGTGCAGGGCCTGCCCGCTCCTCAATCCTACTCTTTACCCATCTCCCTGGCCTGCACACTGAGGCTCTTACCACCTCCAACTCACCAGCCCTCTCACTTGGGGTCTTAAGATATTTGCCATGGGTCTCTCAACTGCCACCCCCAGAGAATGTTACCCAGAGATCCTGAGCATTCAAACAGCATCCAGCCCACTTGGACCCACAGGAAGACCTATGGGATGGACGAGGATGTGAGCACCTTTCCCTAGAGTGCCGCCAGCACCGAGCTACAGCATAGAATGCTTTTAGCACTAAGCACCAGCACCAACCAATGCACAGAGTACTTCTACCACTGAGTACCAACGCTGAAATTTTTTGTACTCTGACATTCTAAGGAGCAGAGGTGAACACAGTTAAATACTCAAAGCCAGATTCCACACTGCCTGCTGTTCACACTAAGATGCTGGCAGCAGAGCTGAGTGCTCAGTTTGTCGGGGGACACTTCCAGACCGTGGAGAGTCTTGCTTCCCTTTGCCAGCTTATCACTGTAGCCACTTGGGTGGGGCAAACAGCTGGTGAGAGCATTCTGAGTGGGGCAGAGCTTGCCCAAGTTCATTGGCTACTCAGAGCCTGCACCATGTTTTGGACCCAGGTGGTGAGGACCCGGCACTCCCCTGAAGCCGCTGCCACTGTCAAGTATCTCCCAGTGCCTCCCACCCCATTTCTGTGTCACCTCAAATTGCCAGGACTCCGCTCTACCCTGGGCTGCCCTGACTTCTTCCAGGACTCCTGACTGGCTTCTGGCTTTATCTTGGTGCTGCACCCAGATTCCAAACCTAGATGATTCTGGGCTAACTTTCAGCACTGCGTGGGTCACATATGGCTTCCACTCAGCCTTCTGGTCACTCCAGAGGCGCCCATCCTGCCTGTGCAGACCTGTGGAAGTGCAGCCTGCCATGCCAGGAGTATAACAAGATCCCTACAAGCCATCCAGCCACTCCCACTGCCTCTCCTTTGGCAAAGCACAGACCCATTTTGCCACACTTGGTATCAGTGGATGAGAACCCCCAACCCCAACTGTGATGTCTGCTTCCTTCTCACCTGCAGCTGCTGCCTCTCCTGGAGAAGCCAGTCCCGCCTTGCAAGGGCCTCACGCAGGCTGTCCTGGGCGGTGCGCTCCAGGGACTCTGACTTGCTTCCAAGTGAGGTTAGGGCACAGTCACTGCCAGCCCTTAAAGAAACACATACACATTGTGAGGTAAACGTGACAACCACTACTCTACGGAAACCCATAAGGAACACACATATATTGGTCCAGGAGTGGACAGGCTCACGGGAATTTTCAGTCAGAAATTTCACAGAGTGGCCTGCAGCCATTCTGATCTTCAGCAAAATTGCTAGCATGAGGTCTGTGATGAATGTGTCTATTTTTATTACAATCTGTTGGGAGTTCTTGGTTTTTCCCCAGTCAAATTTCTGCTGTGGGGTCTGTACTTTCCTATATGGCCACATGTGGCTGTTGAACACGTGACACTTGGTGAGCTCAAACTGAAATGAGATGAATAACTATAAAATACCCATCTGATTTTAAAGATTTCATATGAAAACAAAGAGTGCAAGATAATGCACTAGTGATATTTTTATGTTCACTATACATTGAGTGATATTTTGGAAATACTGGTTTAGATTAAATATATTGTTTAAATTAATTTTGCCAATAGTGAAGATACATATCTGTAACCCCAGTACACTGGGAGGCTCAGGCAGGGAGATCCAAATTCAAGTCCAGCCTGGGTAACTAATTTAAAACTTAGCAAGATCCTGTCTCAAAGTAAAAAAGTAAAAAAAGGCTGGGGATGTAGCTCTGTATAAAAGTTCTGGGTTCAATCCCCAGTATACTGCCAAAAAAGTTAATTTTTAATGAATTTCACATGTTTCTTGCTCTGGTGGCACAACTAGATCAACTGAAGTCACATATGAGACTCACATTCTATTGCACAGGACATCCTGTCTTAAGTCACTCAAAGGAGCAAATCCCAGGGTGTTCTTGGAGGAGGAGACCCCAGGGAGGCATGCCTGCCCTGCGGCCGCTTGGGCCACAGCTCCTCAGAAATGTTTGCTGGCAGACTGCCCAAGGCCACCAGAGACTTACGTGGCTCTCTCTGCCGCTCTTGCAGGAGTCCACATACTTGATGCCATGATGCTGAGGACACGTGGCACAGGACTGACCCTTGTGCTGATGAGCAGCCCTCAGCCCAAGTCTGGCAGGTGTTTATCACCAAAGCAGGAGGAACTCAGCCTAGAGTATCTGGCTTTTAACTGAGTGCAGAAATAGTTGAGTAACTCTGGAAGAGGTCTACCAAATCAAGAAGGAAAAGACAAGTATACCAATGAGCAACTCAAAAGAGAAATGACAAAGGGTTAAAGAAAGTACACATCATCAAAAATGGTTTTAAATCCAGGTCCAAACAACAAATGTCATCTTGCACCTAACAAACTGGCAAATGTTTTCATAAACCATAATTATTTGCTAAGAGTAGAAAATGAAAGTTAAATTTTACCATAATTTTGGTTCCTATATCCTCCTCTGAAGTATTACACATAAATAACACAGATGCATATAAAGATTAGCCACAAGAACATTTCTTCTCAGTGGCCCCAACTTGAAAACACCCTCTCCATGGGTCCACTCCAAGACAGAGCCATAGCCCATGGCATAGCTCGACAGGTGGACAGTCTGAAATTAGGTCACAAGGCAGACATGGCAGCATGAGAGAGTCACAGTTTACATTTTTTCTACAGCAGGTTTCTGGCCAATATGCACAATATGAACTAAATCCTATACAAATAATATAAATATAAAAAGGAAAAAGAAAAAATATTCATCAACATATTGTCAGCCCCTCCCTCCGGGTGGTAGAATTACTTCTTATTGCCAATCTTTTCTAAGATTTCTATCATGAGCTTTTATTGTTTTTATAACAATAATTTCTTAAATGTTTTCCACCACATACACTAAATAGCTGCATTATTGACTTCAATATTTTAATACAGGCAACCTGTCTCACAGTTCTCAGACATGCCAGAGTTTTAAATACACCCCATGTGTACCTTAGTCCTCAAGGTCAGAGAAGATACCTGTGCTTCAGGCATTTTGAAGCATAAACTCAGGTCCTGAGAAGGCCACATCAAGCCTCCCCTATTCCCTCCCAGCCACACTTCAACTGCCATGTTGAGCTCCCTTCCAGGCTTATGGAGGGGAGACAGAAGTTGCAGAGTCTTGCTGCCTGAATATTTCTTGGATAAGAAAATGAGCATTGGGTTTGCATCTGGCTTATCCCCACCAATGTAAATGTGGAGGGAAGTAGCGCCTCTTGAAGTTGCTGAAGAATGATTTGTGTTTTTCTTACAGGAGTGAACATTGTTCTCACAGGACTGCTATCCTGAGAACAGGGCGCTATGAAATGGGCCTGTCCTGTCCTGTCTGCTGCTATCTGTTGCTCACTGCCACTTCCCTTTTGCTTCCTTTCCATACTGTGATGTAATGCAGCCAGAGGTCACCACCCCAGAGTGGTACTGTGCTATTTGGACTCTCCAGTCACCAGAGTCATGAACCAATTAAGCCTCTTTCTTTTTGCATTACACAGCTTAACATACTCTTTATAGGAATACAAAAAGGACTAAGACAGTGAGTAACTGATCCTGAGATGTGCTGTGCTGTTTGTCTCCTTCCCCTCCTATCCTACCACATACATTCATATATTCATTCAGGAAAAAGACATTATCATGTCCCTGTTATGGTTTCATCTGAAATGTCTCCCCAAAGCTCACATGGTCAGAGGTGGGGTTTTTGGAAGGTGATTGGATCATGGGGCTTTCTATACCCATCAGTGGACTCATCCACTGATGGGTTAATAACTGAGTGTTCTGTTAGGAGGTAGGGGTTGGTGGGAGGAGGGTATATTTTTGTCTCTGGCCCCTTCCTATCTCCTTGGCTCTTTCCATGAATCTTTCTCTGTCTGCTTCCTGTTGTCATGTGATGAACAGCTTCCCTCTGCCATGCCCATTCACCATGCTGTTTCTGCCTTTGAAGCATAAACCACAGACTGAGCCTTCTAAAACCATGAGTCAAAATACTGTGGTGTGTACCTCAAGTATTTTGTCTCAGCAAAACTGACTGATATAAGGACTTCCGGGAAGATGGTAGAACAGTAAGCAGCAAAGTAAACAGCCTCTCTGAGAGATACAGACCAGATGCTGGAATATAGCATTGTGGGGAAGACAAGAAGGAAGGAAGTGGGCCCCCTGGACCCAGGAAGAATCTAAAGTGAGAATCGAAGCCCACAGAAATAGTAAAAAGAAAAACTTAAACAAAGAAGAAGGCAGTAGCTGGTGGTACCTTTGCCTAGAGCCAGTCCCACTGTGCGAGAGGAGCTGCTGAAATCTGAGGGCACATGATCAAGGTGACGTGGTGGCAGTGACCATGGAGGCCTCTGCAGAGAGAGGCATCATTGGAGGGGAGCAACAGTGGATGGGAGCTCCAGACCTGGAAGACTGAACTGGATGATGGTGAGTACCGAAGACTCCATCCTCCCATGGGACAGAGCAATTGAGCGGGAGCCATTTTGGAGTTGGGCTGGATAAGCCCAGAACCAGAACTGCTGCTGGCTTCCTCCAGCAGCTCCTAGCTGGGTGCAGACCCGTGGAAATTGCTTGGACTGAGCCCTGCCCCTACATGCATGCTAGGGGTCATCTCGGAGGGTCACTGTGGGTAGCCAGCTTGGTCTGCAGGAAACGGCCCCGCACATGATACAGGGTCAGTAGTGGAGGATCCCCCTGGTGACCAGCCCAGGCTTGCAGGCAGTGGCCAACCCTGCCCCCACGTGCACTCCACCAGCCATCAGGGAGCCAACACCAGTTGGGAAAAGTAGCAGACAGCCTTGCATCAGTGCACCCAATAACCACCATCAGATATCTGTAGCCAACACTGGCTAAAAGAACCAAACAGTCTCACTGCAGAGAAATTGTAGCCAGTACAAGGAGTGCCTGGGACCTCAGTACCCATTTGTCCAGAAGAACCCAGGAATATGTCAAGACAAAGAAGCAAAAGGCAGTCTCTAGCCTCCAATCCTAGCAGAGCAAGTCTAGGAGATGCAAATGCAGAAGAGATCAGGAGTCACACACCTGAAGTTTCTGAGGTGATGGCAACTGAAGTAAAGAAACAACTTCAAGAGGCTATAAAAGAAATTAGAACAGAAATACTAAGTCAACTAAAAGAAGAAATGAAAAACATAATAAAAGAATTGCTAGGCATCTCTAAAGGAGACATAGATAAAAAATGGAGGAGCATAGGAAAATGAGGGAAACCTTGAATGAACAATTCAAAAAAGATTTAGAATACATGAAACAGATTCAAAGAGATATCCAGGAAATCAAAAACTCCATTGAAAGCTGGCAAAACCACTTGAAAGAAACTGCAGATAGACTTTCAAACCTTGAAGACAGGTTTGCAGCTTGTGATCACAAAAGGAAAGATCTCTTAACAATAACAAGGAACCTGGAAGTAACAATTCAACAGCTGCAAGACAACCCAAAGAAACAAAACTTAAGAATAAAAGGAGTGAGTGAAAAAGCAGGGGTCAATACAAATGATATTAAAACTCTATTTACAGAAATAATATCAGAAAACTTCCTAAGCACGGGAAAAGGAAGTGACATTCAGATAAGTGAAGCATATACAATTCCAGTCAGTCATAACCAAAATAAATCTACACCCAGACATATAATAATCAAGATCCCAGAGATTCAACACAAGAACAGAGAAAAGAAACAGATCACCTATAAAGGAAAGCCCATCAGAATCGTGACAGATTTCTCAACACAAACCATCAAGTCAAGAAGAGCTCGGAGTGAAGTTTCAAGTCCTGAAAGAAAACAACTTCCAACCCAGATTGATGTATCCTGCAAAACTATCTTTCAAAATTAATGAAGAAACAAGATACTTCCATGACAAAGAACAACTGAACAATTCATGACCACCAAACCAACCCTACAAAGAATACTGAAGGACATTCTAGAGAGAGATAAAAAAGACCACAGCTCCAGAAACAGTGGCAGAGGGGTATCACCGAGTGGGACAGACAATTGAATGGAGAGGAAAAGTAGGCAGCCAATGGAAGGAAAATAGCATGGCAGAGAAAAGGCAGTGCATGTTGGCCATAACCATTAACATAGATGACCTCAATTCACCAATAAAAAGAAACACAGGCAGAGTGGATAAGGAGACAGGAGCCATCAATATACTTTATACAAGAAACACATTTAACTTGAAAGGGGGTTCAATGACTGAAAGTCAAAGGATAGAAAACAGAAAGAAGTCAAAGGATAGAGAACAGAAAGAAGACAGGAGACCAGAAAGAAGTGGGGGTAGCTTGCCCATTAGCTACATAGTGCACAAGAAAGACATGGCATTTTTATACAATGGAAAGCTACTCATCTATAAAGAAACATAACCTCGAGGCTCTTGTAGGTAAATGGATACAACTTAAAATCATGTTCATGGATGAAATGGCCCAGAGCCACACGGGTGAACATCATGTTGTCTACCTAGTACAAAAAACTAAAGGAGTTAGTGGGATCCAAAATACACAATACATATTGTAAAAATGAAAGGAGAGGAAGTGTCTAAAAAGGGAAAGCAGTGGCCATTGTTAATCTATTATCGTGATTTGAATCCCATACTGTTTTCATTGTTTTGTTTAGTTTGGTTTTATTCTATTTTGGTTTGTCTAATTTTATTATACTTCATGGCATTGACAGCTATTTCAAAGATAACAAAATACATTATGGTAGCCTTTATTGATTTCCTATCACCTTGTTTTGAAGCCCTGTATTGCTTTCATTGTTTTGTTTTGAGTGATTTTACTCTATTTTGATTTGTTTGATTGTACTATGACTGATGATATAGGCAACTACTTAGAAGATAACAAAAAGCATTATTGTAACCAGTGTTGTTTTACTATTGCTTTGAAGTCCTATAGTACTTCCATTGCTTTGTTTTTATTGTTTTTACTCTGTACTATTTTGTTTGACTATATTATGACTGATGGTATGGCCAGTTATTTTGAAGGTAACAAGAGGTATTATAAGGGGAAAGGAGGAAAGAAGGAAGGGAAAAGGAAAAAGACATAAATTTGTATATATGTATACATAAGATAGCTACAATGACTATACTACTAAATGTATTAGTTATTGAAAAAAAACAGTTAATACTCATGTGATTGGATCAATTTTACATGTCTATATCTGTTAATCTAAACAACTCTTTGGAAGGTAACAATATGCAATATTACAACCATTGTCAAATTCCTAACATCTCATTTTGTAAACCTATAATGTTATTGCATTGGATTTGTTGTTGTTGTTTGTTTGTCTCTTTTCCTTTTTGCTTTTCTTTTCTGTGTCTTTTTTCTCTTAAATCAGAAAAGGAAAAAGAAAAAAAGTGATTTATATACCCACCTACTACATGGTAAGAATTATGCTTGCTGTTGGGTACACAATAGTAAATGGCTTAGTTCCTCTGCTAGGAAGGACACAAATATCACTAGAAAATTAAGGAACCTTCTGGTCCATCCTTAACATGGCACTTAGAAAGCTGCTGAGCCTCCAAACCTGTACAAGGTAGCTGCCTTGATACCTTCAGAAACAATACTAATAGATATGTTACCTTCAATTCTGGCAGTTTGAAAACAGTAGCTATAGGGATAGGGAAGTTATTTTTCTGATACAAATTCAGATTTCCTAGTGTGACCATTAATTGTGATATGTCAACGTGACTGAGTTAGGAAACTCTTAGCAAAATAGTAAAGCACATTTCTGGGTGTGTCTGAGGGGTGTTTCCAGAGATGACTGGCCTATCAGCCAGCAAACTGAATGGGGAGAGCCACCTCGGTAGTGGATGGCAGCATCCAAGAGGCTTGTAGCCTCAATGGAATAAAAGGGAAAGAAGAAGTTGATGGGTTTTGAGGAGCTCCAGTCTGCTTGAGCAGGTGTGACCTTTGCTGCTGTCACCGTTAGACATCAGACTGCATAGTCTCCAGTCTTCCAGCAGAGACTCATACCAGTGACTCTCCAAGGAGCTTCCAGACCTTCACCCTCAGACTATGCTGCATCCTTGATCCCTCTAGTTCTGTGGCTTCTTGGGCTGAGCAGCTCCTGGATCCTCCAGCTCTCCACAGACAGCCATTGTGGGCTCTCCTGCCTCTGATCCTATAAATCCCCTTGCATAAGTATGCATGTATTTTCTATCAATTCTGTTCCTCTAGAGAACCCTAACTAATAAACCTGGATAACCCTGAAAATCACTTACTTATTATAACATACCATGCAACATAGAAGTTTCTTCCCTGTTTCATGTGCTCAAAGGCAAATAATAATAGTAGTACTAGCAGAAAAATATTTGAACTCAGAATAAAATTAACATCTATGAATTGAGAATGTATGGCATACATTGCCATTTTCATTACAGAAATAAAACAAGATGTTATGATCAACTTTGCCAGTGAAGAAACCAAGTCTCAGAGAGAATGAGGGACTTTCTAGTGGCCACAGACAGAGCAAGAAGCAATGCTCAGGAGTCAGTGCAGACCAGGCTGGGCCTCACCACCACCATTTCCAGTGCTTTGCAGACGTTACACCATGCTGCTTCTCCACAAGCGCCAAAGCCCATCCCCACTCTTTGCTTCTAACCACATCCCTGCCCACACCAGCTATTCACTAGGCAGCACGACATCAGTGAGCCCAGCCCATGGGGGTCAAGGTCACAGCCAGGCCTTGGTTCTGCCTTTCCCTGACTGTGTCCTTGGACTTAGGCAAGCCCTCTAAATCTCATTTTTACAATGAGGAAGAGGATAGGTACAGTGATGACAATAATGCTGACATGGTTGACGTGAGGATTCCATATATATAACACATGACCATGGAGCACCTACTGTGTACAGGACCCTGCCACACACACACACACACACACACACACACACACACACACACACACTGGGGCCATTGGGGGAAGGAGACAGAGCACCTCTGTCCTAATTGTTGACCTCCCAAAGTCATAATCTTTGCCTTGGGAAGATGAGTACCAGATTCACACCTGGTGGAGTCACCATCCTATATGGGGTAATGAAGACTAAAAGTGCAGTGTGTTTGAGGGATTCACATGTGTCATGCTTCTAAGCCCTTTTGGGTTACCAGTATCCCCAGGAAAAGAATAGACTTCGTCCCTTGGCTTCAGAGTCACAGCATGAGATCATTGTTCTAGACTGTGAGCCTTGAAGAGTACCTGAGTTCATTTCTTGTTGATGTCCCCAAGCCCCAAGTGGGGACTTAGCAAATATTCATTGGATAATTTAATGAGTCCATAGCCTAAAAAATCCAGAAGTCATTTATATTCAGTTTTCTGTTACATCAGATCACTTCTTTGCACTCATTTATTTCCCAATTTGCTCTGCTTATGCTAATATTAAGAGTTTCTTGAACTTCCTAAATAGATACCATCTGGATCAGGATGGGAGTTATTGAAGGAAATCAACACAGAATTGAAAATTAGCTGCAGAGAAGGTACAAGTGGGTAGCTGGGAATTCTCTATATTATGCTTAATCACATTCATTACTTAGTCCATAAGAAAAGCCCTTGCGAGTAACCGAAACCCCTCGGTCTGTCTCTCATACCCGTGCCTCAGGTACAGAAAAGGGTCCCCAGGGTCCAAGGCTGGGCCCAAGCCACACCACAGCTTAGTAATGAAGCAGGGACAGATTTCCATCCCCCACACCTGCCATCCTCAGAGTCCCGCACCCTCTGCCTCTATTACGCTGCTCCCTTTATCTTCAGTGAGTCTCAATATGTAATCCCTAATGTCAGTGCAAATTAGCATTGCTGCTATAAACTAATCAGTATGTAAAATGAGCAAACCCCTCAGGGGCAAAAATTAAAAACACCGCGCAGGGTACGATGTTAGAACAGCACTCAGCCAACAGGGACTTAGCTTCTAAGATCCCTCTCTCAGACCCAGGGTACACAAGGCCCTCATCTGGGCCTGCCTTGCACTGAAAAAACTCTGCTCCACTGTCTTTCCAGCAATAATATAAGGAGGTATAAAACGCATCTGTAAAATAAGAGCTACGCCACAGGAAAAAACAAATGTAGCCTCCAATTGCATGGGAGAACATTTTCATCCCTGGGTGTCACTCAAGATGCAAACCTTCAAGTGCCAATTCCAGTGACACTGAAAGAGGAAAGACGTGGCTGCCACAGCGGATGGGTCCAGGCAGGCGTGTAATGGGGTCGCCTATGAGGAGCTCACTCACCACCTGCTCACCATGGTAGCATCCAGGTCCAAGTTCCCCAGAGCCATTGGTTTTACCAGCTGTATCCTCAGTGGCTGAGGATATTGAATGGCAAGGACAGGCTGACCATGAGCCCATCAGTGTCCTACAGTAGGACCACAGAGGCAAAGGTAGGAGGTGCCTTCTCAGACACTAGTGTCAGAAGCTTTTACAAAGCCACACAGAAGGCCATTCATTCTGTGCTGGACCAAAAACTATCAGGTGGGAGCACTTATTGAAATGGTGAGGAAAACAGGGCACGGAGAAGGGCTACCTCCATTCTATGGCCACATCCAGCAGCAAGGGTTCTCTCCCAAGCAGCACAGTTGGCCATCCTGCTCCCTAGCAATACCTGGACTACCAAAACCACCACTCTCTCTTCCTGGGAGGATGGTGCTAGGAAGTGTTTCTGTCTGCCCTAGAACCCCTGAAGTATGCTCTAGACCTAGAAATAAACCTCCAAGAGACAACGTCATAAACCACCCACTCCGAGGGCAAAGGAGAACACTGTAGAGTTGCCGTGATGATCCAGGTAGTTTATCATCCCTCTCCGCAGAGATGACTGGGTCTGTGGTAGCTAAGAGGAAGGAGAACAGAGAAGTCACAGTCCTACACAGTCCCATCCCACTCAGAGAAGTGACTGTCTCACACGTCACACGAATATTCATTTAGGTTTATAAAAACTGTGCCTGATGCCATGGGCTCAGCACAGACTTCTGCTGAATTTAAACGAAGAAAATGAACAGGGAGATCTTTATCTGAAAGTTTTTATTTATAATCTACTAATTCCAAAGCAAGTTCGAAGGAGTCCCTGGGCTCACCTCATTTTCCACCTTTTGTTTTCTCCCTCCTCTTACTGAGGGATTCTGGCTAGGTCCCCCATGCTGGTAGCATCACTTTTGGGGTCTCCCTCAAGCTCCGATTCAAGATTCAGAAACATACCCTGGCATGTTGGTAATATGGAGAATTTTATGTGGATCACAGCTGTCTTGCTTTATACCCTTGGTTTAGGTCACTTTCTAGTCTCCAGTGTGTGGTTATTCTAATCCGAACTTGGAGCAGGTTGTCACTGGGTCCTGTGATGGTGCGTTCAGCAACAGTCCCCACTCATGACAATTTCAGGGTCACATATTTCCAGGGGGAACAGCATGTTTTCAGTCACTTTTTCAGTCCCTCTCAAGAGAGATGCAGGGAGAGGAGCATGGGGACAGATACCACCCTGACAGGCCCTGTGGGAAGTCACCAGGTCCCTTCAGGGTTTTTTGTTTGTTTTGTTTTGTTTTGTGGTTTTGCTCCTTGCCGATCTGTGGCATCTAGTTAGAAGATTCTAGAAACCTCCTTGGAAAGGTGAATATGCAAAGACATGGAGTGTCCCCTTTGAGAATAATGTGACTGCAGCTCTGGGGGTGGGAGGGTCTCTATGGCTGGGCTGCCGTACACTTGGCTAGAGAACGACTCCTAACCCAGGGGACCCCACTGATCAGTGTCCCTGAACTAGTACTGGTCAATGCACAGTGAATCAACAAATCACCTCACAAGCTTCCTAGGGTTGGTATCTTTCCAAAACCTAATGAATCTGCAGAAATTCCAACCCATGTATGTTCGCCCTGCTCCCAACTGGCTCCTCCTCTGCCTCAGTTCTCTTCTTTTTCTGTCCCTCACCAAGACCCCAATATGTTAGCTCTCTCTTGGTCAGCTTTTTCTGCTCTGTGTCTGGAGAACATGGGTGGCCAGAGTCCCAGCGTGCACTACTGCCTTAGAACATTCCAGAGACCTGGTTCTGTACCTGTTGTTCAGATCAGACTCACTGATCCCAGCTGGGACAACCTGGCTTCGTCTCTCACTTTCAGTTGTAGCCATTCCTATGGGGAAAAGCACACCTTCTCCCGCAGCTGATTTGAGTTCTGAGGTGATGGCCACAGAGCCAGGCACAGGCACAATCCCCTCTCAGATGGGGAAGACTGAGCCCAGCTCTGCATGAAACATGTCTTGTGCAACTCCGCCCAGCCATGGAGAAGACCCATCCTCGGAGAAGGCTGAAGTCAGGAACACCAGAATGAATGTGAGCCCCTGGCAGTACAGTGTCTGTGTCTATTCAGCTCGGTTCCCTGACACTTCATGGATTCTCTGCAAACACTTGTTGACTTGTGTTGACTGCTGGGTAGAATGCAGAGTTGTGAAAAGACTGGTGCCTGGGGGCCGGGGTGAGAAGGGGATTGGCTGGTCCTGTGTTGACCAGGGTTCTGGACCCAGAGAGACAGCCTGGTGATCCCTTAGCAAACCTGCTCAGGGCACTGGAGGGGACGGGTGATGCCTGGGCCTCACACTACAGGGCAGCTGCCCTGAGTCATGGTGTTTCTGCCTGGTGAGTATTTTCAGATCATGCTGGTCTCAGAGGGAAGGCAAAGGGCAAAGGTGTGATGAACAGGAAGATGATGAAGAGCCCGAGCTGGAGCTGAACCCACAGCTCTAAGAGCCTTGTCACAGATGGAGCTAGTCCCAGTGGAAAGGCCAGCTGCAGGCACAGGACAACGTGACACTGGAACAAGTCTGGAGCACAGGCTAGAGGCACCATGAGTTAACAAGGCCAGGCCAGGGCACCCCAACCTTCTAACCAAATCCATGCCTGATGCTTGTAGGATGCAGCAGACATGCTTGGATCACCCTTCTGACAAGCCCTGCTGCTAAAAATTCCAGTTCCTTCCCTGCCACATCCATGTCACATCTGCAGAGGCGATGCATCACAGCCACGCCGAACAGTGGGCTCCAGCATAACTGCACGCAGTCCTCAGTCAGCTGGCTCCAAGGCACAGCGGCGTGGCAGAGGACAAAGAGCTCGTGGCAGGCAGGAAGCATTGCACTTCAATTTTAAACTTTGCTATATTTTGCTTGCTTGTGTTTCAAATTATCCTCTGGAACAGAGTCTTTGATAAAGGATAATTTGTGTGTACACGCACCCATTTTAGGTTATAGATGTGACCAGTGTAAGCATATACGTTGGTGAAGACCCAATGGAATACACATGACTGTGTCAGAGAAAGACAAAGTGTGGATGAGGAAATTATCATCAAATGAGCAATAGTGGCCAGATCCCTGTCTTAGAGAATAGAAAAACAATTTTTCTTAAACTGGGGGGCCGACAGATTGGGAGTATGTCTTCGAACCTTGCTATGACATTGATGTGGGATTCTCCCATTACCCCAGACTCAGAACCGAGAGTAGAAGGATATGAGCCAAATTGCCTGCACTTCGGATCCCTCATGGCGGGCCTGGGGCTCTACTCCTGGGGCTGCATAGGCCACCACTAGACACCACCAGTCACCCACTGGCAGAGCAGCACAAGGAGCTTCGAGGAGAGGTGCTTGCCCACCCCAGACAGCAAGGAGGAAGCAAACTTCCCACTGGAACCAAGAAACTCAGAAGCCACTAGACTCCCCCATAAAGATGGATGGGCACCCACTGTCTCCACTGTGAGCCACTGTCTGACTTTGGGTTCCTCCCATGGTTGAGTCTATGACACAGGTCTGAGAGTAGGTTGTCTTTGGAGAAATGGAGCCAGAGCAGAAAGTATAAACGGTATGTTAACAAGCCGATTGCCATGTGGGCCGCCGAGGCCCAGTCCTACTAGGAGACTTCCAGAAAAGAACTGTGTGATGTGTGTCCCAGAACTGAGCCCCAAAGGGGTTGGAAGAGGCACTGGCAAGGCTGCATCCAAGAGCACCTCCCACCCCTCTCTACATAGAGAAGCTTCTGGTAGACAAACCTGGACAACAGCACGCGCCCAGGTGAGTGGTGGCCATGAGCGTGAAACTGCCCCCATCCACAGAGGAATTAGGTGACCAAGTTGGTCCTGGCATCCAGGGTCTCAGCAGTCATCTGACACTTACTGCCCAAGGTCAGTGACGACTAAACTGAGTGGCAGGGTGACTCCCCAGGGCCTGCTGAGCGGGGGGCCTGGGTTTCCACCAGCCAACTTCCCACCAAGCAAGGAACATCGCAGGCATTATCCCCTCCCATGGGGGAGGCAGATCCATGGATATGGATGGTGGCTGCCAAGGCAGGGGGAAGCCAAGTCCATGTCAGAGTTGGAGCCATGGGAGGGCCCCTGGGGAGCCACACTTGATCCACAGAAGCATGGGCATGGTGATACCCGCATACAGAGAGCCACAGATGCTTACACATGCAAACTGCAGGTGACAGGGAAGTGGACTGAAAAAACAGGACATGAGAGCTCTGAGCAGGACCTGTAGCTGGGTTTCCAAGTGGACAGCATTGGGTGCAGATCAGTGACAGGAAGAGCCTGGACATTTCTGCCATGTGACAAAGATGTCACTAAGACATGGGAAGGGTCGACTCCATACAGGCATGAAAATTACAGAACCTTTTCACATCTGGCCCCTACTGACAGCCACTATCAAGGTCCATGGTGACCCATGAAGGCAGTGATAAAGTGTGTGACTCAGGAAGCTATTCTAACAAGGTCAAGTTCAGGTAATGGGCTGGGCAGGGGTGTGTGTGGGTGTGGGTGTGTGGGGAGGTGGTATTTACCTGGAACTCAGAACTTCATACATGCTAGGCAAGTGCTGTATCACTGAGCCATACCCTACCCTAAGTTCTGAGAAGTTAAACATGCTTTTATAAAAAAGTGAATTAGACAATAACTTTTAAAAACAAAGTGACAATAAAAAATAATTTTTTAAAAGTAGCTGGTTATACCTGAGTGTTTACATTTCCTTCAGTCTCACCCTAAAGTTTCCTAAGATCCAAAGACTCCCCTCACCCCAAGAATGACTGGCTCGGCCCCTGATCTGCGAGTCTTCTGATACTGCACCCTGCAGCTTGCATATACTAACACACATGGCCCATGATTGAAGACATCTATAGCTATCATCAGATTCTCAACTATTTGACCTCAGAAAGATTAAGAGGTACTTCCCTGTGCATTTGATTAGTGTTGACAATTGGCCATGTTAATATAACTATTTTATTTTCACCGGAAAAGAACCATTCATTGGAAAAAGTCATGTTTCCCAGGACTCAAAACCCTGCATTGAGGAGGTTTGTGTCTGGGTGCCCCCTCGTGGCCACTGTGAGAACTGCAGTCTTCCCGAACCTGCCAGTCTTGACAACCCAGATTGGGGCAAGTGTCAGGGGCCACAGGAACAGCTGGTGTCTCAAGGAGAGGAGTCTTTCATTATGAGTAACTATGTAATCATGTTAGCATGCATTATAAAGATGTAATAAAGAAGTGTATTTCAAGTCATTATTTTCTAGGTATGGGAACAGGACAGGTAAATTTGTTAAAAGAAAAGCCATAGCAATACATCAGTAACTAAGGATTGGAAAACAGGGACCTAACTCAACCTTTCACTTTCTGATGAAGGGAGTAAGGGGCTCAGAGGTTAGGGGGCCACACCACGCCACGCTCAGCTGGGTAGAGGAGGAGATGGGGCAGAAGGTAGGCTCCCGATCTCCAGCACAGGTTCTGCTTGCCGGGGCTCAGGGGCCTGAGGAAGTCTTCTCTCTCTCCTCTTTATCTCTCTCGCCATGTCACATCGGTTTGTGATCCTGTGTACACACATATGTCACACTGCCACTAAACTCAGTGACAAAGGCAAACACAGGACAGTTTGGCCCTCGGGCACCGCCATCCAGCAAAGGGCACACACATTCTGGGAAACAGATTTAAGACCTAAAACGGAGGTGAGGCCACTTGAGCGTCAGTGAATCACAGGATGACAAATGACTGACGGGCAGAGCTCTGGGAGGAGGGCAGCTTGACTGCCTTGAGGGGCAGCTGGTGACCATGTGCAACACATGCCATGGACCTGGAAACATATGGGCATCAGAGGACTCGCAGCCATGGACAGTGCTGGGCGGAGCTGTGCACGTCACACACAGAGCATCAAGTTCACCTAGGATGCAGTGGGAGTCCCTGAGCACAGCCTTAGGTCCCCATCTCCAGCACTGGAGGTGCAGGTGAGCAGGAGCCGTGATGGGGTCAGGAGCACCGGCCAGAGGACATTCACGGACCAGACAGAAGGCCCTGTTGTAGAGGTGAGAGGGTGCAGGGCTAAGACAGAGGCAGACAAGAGAGGCAGTGGGACTCAGAGGCGGGCAGGCTGGGGAGTGGGGAAGGAAGAGGTGGGGACACATCGGAGTCCTCACGGGGTCCTGCACAGGCCAAGGTCACAAGGCCAAGATACATGACAAGGGCTGAATGGAGAGAAGGACAGTAAGTTTAGTTGAGTTAGTTTTAAAAGGTAGTAAACTTCAGAAAGGCAAAGATAAAAAGAGTGCATTTTTATGGATAAAATGGTAATCTGGTGAAGCTGAGGAGATGTCCCACAGGGGATCGGTACGCTGGAGAGGGGGTGAGCAAAGCTGCCACTCCAACAGGACTGTGTGCAGGAAGCACCACTCAGTGTGCAGAGAACACAGCCTACAGAGGAAGGGAAGGCGCTGGTGTGGGGACGCACAGACGAACAGGACCTAGGTGTGTGGGACAAGGAAACGGCTGGAGGTAGCAGGACCAGGAGAGGGCAGAACAGAGAACAGAGGCCAAAGCACGGATGTGATTAGCACGACAGACACTCACACCAAGCAAAATAAGAACAGAAGACACCACTTGGGTTCAAAAACCAGCCCAGTGCTGACCACAGTGGACATCTGGAAGTGACAGCAGGAACACAAGTCACAGGGACTTGAAAGTGAACAGGACATATATCACAGCAAATGGGTAACTCCCATGAGGAAAAGGAGAAAAGGTGCTAGCTGACAAGTTAAGCCAGCATCAATAATGGCTTAACGAATATTCAATAAAGACCTGTACTTTGGGGAAGACATCCCAGGGTGAATTCTGCAAAATCACAATTTTGATAGCTTCCAAAATGGTCAAATGTAAACGATGACCCATGATGTAATGTAATACAACTGAAAACATAGGACACTGCCTTATTTTAACTAATCACGTTCTATAAGGGATCCGGCAAAGGCCATAGGAAACATTACTCTCCATCCAAAGTACATGTCAGGCTAAAGAGACAGTAACAGAAGCCTTTGGTGCTTGGCCTTGAGGTAGCAGCCCAGTGCTGGGACACGAGCTGAACCCCCATGCTATGTCTGCCTCAGCACTCACCCCTGGGTCTGCCCCAGCCCTCTTCTCCTCTTCCTTAGGCCCAGCTACGGAAAGACAATGTTGATACGGATCTCTATGTGCACACGGCAATCAATGTATAACATACCACCCCCAGAATCACTATGACTGCTAAGTGAGTTACTTCCTTCCCATGCATGAATGAATGGATAAACCAAATAAGGTCTGTTTGTACAATGGAATATTATTCAGCCTTAAGAAGGAAGGAAATTCTAACACAGGCTACAACATGGATGAAGGTGAGGACATTATCCTAAGGCAATTACAAAAGGATAAATTCTGCATGATGATGATTCTGGTTATATGAGGTCCCTGAATAGTAAAATATATAGACTGAAACAAGCATGGAGGTTACTGGTGGCGGCAAGAGGGGTGCAGAGGTAGCGGTTAATGGGGCCAGAGTTTCAGTTTTGCATGATGACCATGTTCTGGAGATGAATGAGAATAATGGTTGTACAACACTGTAAATGCACAATGTTGCTGCTCTGTATACTTACAGATAATTTTTTTATGTAATAATCTAGGGAAGGCCAGTCAATCTTTTTTTTAAAGAGTATATAACAGAATAAAACCAATCAAAACAAACCAGTGTAAGAGATACAGGAATTCAAAATATTATGAAATCAACAATAGTTACCATAATGCCTTTTGATGTCTTCAAAATAGCTGCAGATAACTTCGGACATAGTAAAAATCAGACAGAACAGAATAGAATAGAAACAACAAAAACAAAACAATGAATGTGATAAAGGACTTCAAGACAAGTCAACAGTAAATCCAAAACTGCTACCATAATATGTCTTGTTATCCTTGAAATAGATTCTCCTGCCATGGGATTTAGCATAATCAAATAAAACAAAAGAGAATAAAACTCAAGCCAACATAACAATGGGAACAATATAGGACCTCAAAACAAGACCACAGGGAATCAACAATGGCTGCAACCCTCAGAAGGAGATCATCCCTAGATGACACATGTTTAGCAATATCCTCTGAACCTATGATCAGACCACTGGTGCTAGACCTGCAATGTTAGTTAAACACCAAAGCAGGCATCCAATTACATTTCACCTCAATAGCTATCATCATAGCCTGTGTTTCCCTGGATAAGCCGGTCTCTTACAGGGGGGCGGGGATGGTACTTCTTGTTTGCCTGCCTGTGCACCAGAAGGGGCTGGGGTCTGGCTGTTCCCAGTCTGGCTGCAGCCTGCATATGGCGCTGGTTCCCAGACTGGGCTTGTTCGCTGCTGCAGCCATTGTTTTCTCTAACCCCAGTCCACGAATGGTGCTGACTCACGGGAAGAGGCTTGGGTCTAGCTCTCTTACAGATGATTTAAAAGGTGAACGTTGTATTTATTTTTGAGACAGGGTTTTGCTAAGTTGCCCAGGCTGGGCTTGATATTTTTATGTATTGTGTTGCAATGAAAATTTTAAAAATTAAATTAGCTACTTCTAAAGCCTTTAGTGACTATTCTGCACATGTTTGTTAAATAAATAGAAACACAATAAATTGACGAAGTAGATTGGGGTGGAAAGTAAGAAATAACTCCAACAATTAAATAAAAAGAATTAAGTAGAAAGTCAAGTTGGGAAAAGTGCATGCGAAAAAGAAGAGGGACGAGGCAACGCTTCAGTGTCAGAGGAAGGGGCAGAAGTGAAAGTCACCTGCTATAAGAGGACCATGTAAGAACTTGTCCATTCAGAGAACTTCTTTTGATAGGAAAAGTCCCCAAAATGAGGGACCCCTCCCCAAAAGCAGGTGAGGGTCTTGACAGCCAGTGCTTCCCAGCTCTTCACTGCAAGAAGAGAAGTGCAGGGGGAAGGGGGCAACCCCAGGTACTCACGACTGAGTAGCTTGGTGCAGGGTGGCCTGAGCCTGTGTCACCAAGTGGCCCAGGAAGCTGCTGAGGGCCGGCTGCAGGGATGGGAGCACCACAGACAGGTGGCCTCGCTCCTGTTCCAGGTCTTCCAATCTCCGTCTCAGTGTCTCAGCTGGAAATCAATAGCAATGAGAGAAGAAAAGAGGACCATGACTCTCAGAATCAAGAGGTAACCTGCATCTCCCCTTCCAGGCCCAGCCCACCTGCACCAGAGCAGCGCCACAGAAGGGCTGCTTTCTGGGCCAGCGTTTGTCTCCAGAGCAAAGCACCTGAACTTCTGAGCATCGCCTGCCATCCCACCAATGGCGTGGTCCTCCTCATGATGGTTTCTATCTGGATATCCCCCCAGGGCCTCATGCACTCAGAGGCAGGGCTTGTGGAAGGTGATGGGTTACAGGGCATCACAGCTGGCTTGGTTTTGGGAGGGGGGTCTGGTTGGAAGAGGTGGGTCACTGCGGGCATGGTCTGCAAGGTTGTCTCTCTCGCCCCAGATCCTTCCTCCTCTCTCGACTTCCTGTTCTCCATGAGGTGAGAAGCTTTCCTCTGCCCAGGCCCTTCCACAATGCCACTGCCACCAACCGTACAAGGACTGAAACTTCTAAAATGTGAGCTGAAATGAATCTCCCCTTCTTTAAATTGCTGCTGTTAAGTATTTTATCCCTGCAATGAGAAAAGTGACCAAAACATCTCTCATCTTTCCAGTTCATGGAGGCCATAATTTATGTGCTTACCCTGTGGTCAGAACCACAAAGTACACCTTGGAGGGACACTTAATATTAATTATATTTAAAATTATCATGATCATTTGGGAAACACCTCCCAAATTTTATGGATTCTACAGAATCAGCTGAAAAAAATTCAGCGCCCAAGAGTTAATTTTAAGGATGTTCCTCGGTTGACTTGTCTTGAAATTTTTTTTTCTTCTTCTTCTTCTTTTTTCTTTTTCTCCTTGAAATAAAATGGATTGGGAAAAAGAAAAAAAGAATGTTTCCTCAGCCCAAATGCCCATTGATGAATGAATGGATAAAGAAGGTGTGGTTTTTTAATACAATGGAATACTATTCAGTCATAAAGAAGGATAAACCTGAAACATTCTAGGTAAATGGATGCATCTTAAAATTATACTCTTAAGTGAAATAAATAGGATACATGTGCAAATATTGCATTGTTTCTCTGGTGTGAGAAATCAAAAGGGTAGATAAGGATCAAAATGTATAACAGATATTATGAATTAAGAAAAAATGTTCAAATGGAAAGGTGAACAAGGGAGGGGAGAGGTAGAAAGAAAGGAAAGGAAAAGAAATAAAAGAAACTAGAAGGAAAAAATAGAAACAAAACTTCTATAATAAGAAGGGGAAGAGGGACTGAAGGGAGGGCAGCTGATTAAGGAAAAAAAAGAAGAATCAAGATATATTATTCACAGGCACAAATTCCCTATGATGAATGTGATCATCTAAAATGTACCAATAAAGTTAATTTTTTAAAAAAAGAATGTTTCCTCAAAAATTGTATACTGGGTTAGAGCAGAGCCAGAAGCAATGTTCAGATTCCTCCTTGCTGGTAATGACTATATCCACTTCTACTATAAAGCAGGGTCCCCAATTGTCCTAATGACCTTAGGTCTCCTGAGAGAAGGTATAAATTCAGGACCACTGTAAAACAATGTAAAAAAATAGCTGTGGAAACTGGAATCCCCTTCACTGGGAACTTATCTTCATAACCAAAAGCCCAAACAACCTTTGGGAAGTTTCCTGTAAACTAATAAAGACTGGATCTGAAACTGCATCCCTTGGTTTCCATGCTGGGGGTCGTTGCTGGGCTGGGGCAACATGACCGTGAACCTCTCTGCACCTTGCTGGGGTCCAAGATGGGGGAACTGGGGTAGCCCAAGATCCCAGACAGCCGCTGCTGTCTGGGAGCACCCGTTGCCCACTGAAGCTCTCTCCTACAGGACAGAAAGCCCTGCATGTTCTAGGGCTCTGCAGGTCACTTCCCAAGGAGGCCATTTCCAGGGGACTCTGTTCTAAATTCAAACAGTGTTTCCCTGAGCTGGTTGCTCTGAACACAGCCTTTGATCACAGGCCAGGCAAATGTCAGTCATAGAGTGCCCTCAACCCAACTCTTCTCCCTTCACATCCTACAGCACACGCCAGCTGAGGGAAAGGCAGTGAACAGGTGTTACGGCCACAAGGTCCTATATCTGCGGCTGTCCGCTGAGAGTCTTCCCATAAACTCACTAAATGCACTGAGACCAACGGCCAGAGCCAGCCTAAAGGAATGTAGCAAAGATTCATTCTAAGGGTCTAGAAAAGGTCACCTGTCCAGGCCAAGTCCCAGGATTTATCAGGCTCACCCTGACAACATAAGCAGGGCTGGTCAGGTCGGTCTCCCTGAACCACACTCAGATGTCCCTTTCTTTAACACAAAGCATCCAAACACCACATGGTTATTTCTTATACTTTATCTGTTGCTCTGTAAAACTGAAACTTCAGTGAAAAGCAATAAAGTTCTTAAATGGTATATTCTGACATAACCCATCAGTAGTCGTAGTCATAATATAGTGGTAAAGACACACCAACATCTATCGCACAAGAGCCAGGAGAAAACCTTTATACCCAGTTAGCCATTCTCAGCTGTCTGATCTCCAAGGTACTTAACCTTTCTAAGCTTCAGCTTCTTACTCTGTAACAAATGGAGTTAATAATAGTAGCTACTATTGAGGTACTGTCATGTGGTTTTCTGAGGAGTAACTGAGATAATCTACACAAAGCATCCAGCATCGTGCCTGGCACTTAGTAAATGTCCAAAGGACTGACTATTATGAGCAGTACCATTCAGTACTGCCATGGAAAGAACCCAGCCCAGCCTCTTTCCCTGCCATTCGCCAGCCTCCAAACTGTACTCTCACCTCCCTCACACCCAGACGAAGGTCCTCAGAGATCATGTGAAATCAAACACTGCAAATGGTGCACTGGCTACCAAAATTCACGTTCACAGCAAATTCCAAAGGAACATGTAAATTATTTCAGGAAATACCCATGCTTAGCAATAGCCTATGCTCTCCTCACCTAGGAAAGAGTGACATCTAAAGTCATTTCTCTTTCGTGGTTAGAAACAGGCATAGGAATGTCAGCACCAACACGATAGTGTCAATCACCACATCCAATGTCTAAGTACATCTTCCACTTTCCTAAGGCCATGAGCTACTGGGGCTCCCATTTTACCACCAGCATTGCCACTGGGTGGCAACAGGAAGTATCCTGCTCCCGTTTTTTACTAAAGGCAGCTCATTAAACTCCCGAGATTACATCCTGCACACTGATTAGGTGTTCCAGGCAGAGAGCACTCCCCACTCATGCAAAGTCCCTGAGACAATACATGCCTCTGTGTCTAAGGAGCACTCCTGTGGGCGAACCAAGGATTTGGAGTGGGCGAAGCCTGCTGATCAGAGCCACACAGGCCATTGTCTGGACTTTGCTGGTACCAAGGGATATGGGAACCATCACATGGCCCTGAGCAGAGGGGTGCATGATTCAGCTCATAGGTAGCAGGATCCCCCCACTGCTCTGCCAGGAACCTTGTAGAAGAGCAGATGGGGGGGAACACTCAGACAGTCAGTGATCTCCATACAAATTCTAAGGGTGGCCAGGATCTGGAGGTGAAAAACAGGTGGTCACAAGAGGCCAGACTTGGGTATCCTCTGACAGGCTGGACTTTGGCAACCAGAGAAGCAAATCCACTCTCCTCTCTGCTGAGTAGAGGTGCTGTTCCTTCTCAAGCTGTCCCCGCCCACACCTCGCCCAGGTGAGTCTACCCCATTCAGCAGATCCCAGCTCCCCTCTGCAGGTGCCTTCCAGACCCAGCCCGCCTGCCAGTTCCCCTGTCCCCAGGCTTGGGGGGTCTATCAGCATCACGACACTGTGTCACTGTGCCTGTCTCCTGCCACAGGATCAGAGTAAAAGTACGTCTCATAAAAGTGAAGTTTAGAGGTCCCCATTTGCTTATTCAAATTTAAATCCTTTTCATGGACAACATGAGTAGAAAGCCTCAAAAGTCATCAAATCTAAGATCAAACTTATTTTCTTCCAAAGGCAGCTGATGACTCTCCCTGGTGGCGCCTGTCTCCCTCACACACCTCCTCTGTGTCCCCACTGCCTCCAGCCAGCCAGGCCCTCCTCACTTCTGCAGGGACAGGGTCCTGGGTGCCTAATCCCCTCCCATAGTCTCCATGCAGACCCCACTACCAGGCTGTGCACAAGGGAAGGAACGGGCCAAGGAAAGCGGAGCCTGCCTCATGCCTGTCATGCCAGCCTGGTCTTTACAGTCATGGAGCAGGGAATGGAGCCAGAAACAAGCAGTGCTACTGGTCTGAACCACAAACTCACGGGCAGACATGGAAACAGCTGCAGATACCTACGTGCTGCATTCCCACATATTTTCATTTTATTTGTTTTCATTCCCATATGTTTTCTATCTTTTCTACTGAGAAACCTTCAAAATGATAAAGCCTCAGGAGCAATGAGCAGCAAGCCCAGGTCCAGATCCTAACACTGTCCCCTGGGAAGGACTCAGAGCTGCCTGGAGAAAGGGCTGACCCTTGGGAGGAAGCAAGGGCTGCCCAGGATGAGTCTGGAATATCTGATGCCAAACATTAGGAAAAGCTGCAAGAGTGAGGGACTTGAGACAGAACACAGGCGCCACCTGAAGGTGCTCATGTGGTCAAAACAGGATAAACTGAGAGCCGAAACCAGTAAGGACGATGTTGAGGTCAGCCTATTGCACAGAAGAGGACCCAGGCAATGCACTAATAGTGCCCTGGCTGGTAAACGGAAGGGGAGGCTGGGGTGGGCTAGGCACCCAGGGGAACTTAGATGACACACTGGTTAGTAACGGAAACTTTGCAGTAGGAAACCTGGAGGCCACACGTGTCCAGGTGATGAGAGCGACCTCTGCGATGGAAGGACAGGTCCGCCCTGCGCAGTGTGGGATGTGAGGTGCTGACAATGTGCAGCAGTTTCCAGGAGGCACTGAAGCACTGGACAGACCCAGACTGTGGATTGTCCAATAGGATGCAAAGTGTTCACTCCTTAAAACTTTCAAGGTCATAAAAGTCCACAAAAGACTAAGTGCAAAAGAATCACTCCAAGTAGGAAGGATCACACGCTATCACATCCTGAGCCACAGGGGAAGGCACATAGTGAGGTCAATTGTGAGGTGAACCTGGGCGGAAGCCTGTGTTAGCTCTTTGACTTTGTGACAGGGAGGCTGCAGGCCTGTGGCTGGGGAGGTCACTGTTTGGGGACACACACCTGGGTAGTGCCAGTGGTGGTGCATGAGGGCTGAAGCCTGCAGTCAAGAAGTCAGGAAAAGGTTTGGCTTGATGTGTGTGTCCACGTGGGACTAGGGATGAGGGAGAAACACAAGGTTGTGGTTTTTGTTTTTGTTTTTACTAAACTATGACTTTCTTATAAGTGCATACATATTTCAGAATAGAGTATTTTAAACCCATAAATAGATAAGTGGCACTACAGACACTGTATTATTGACTGTCCACTCTAAGTCCCCCATATGTGTGGGTCCCGTTGTGCCTCTAAGAATCTCCTCTCTCGTTCTCCTCTCAGCTTGGCTGGGGTCACTTTCCCCTGGCTTTTCTGTCTTTTAAACTTTGAGCCCTTTCTGCAGACACTGTTAGTATCATTCAGGTTTGTGGGTCAAGATTAAGGCCAGCATTGTAGACAGTGTGCGGCACACGGCAGGTGCTGAATAAATGTGGCTCACTGACCATGGGACTAGTAGGGTAGCAGTAACATTAGAAGTGCTGACTGCGCTTTGTAAATATGGCTGAATAATAAACAAATTCAAAATTAACCAAGGAAGATGATTAACAAGCAGTCAGTTAAGCAAAACTTTGAGGAATATGCCAAATTAATAATATATATTCAATTTACAGATCTAACTAGCCTTTCCCATAACACTCAATGAAAGAAACACTAACCATCCTCTCATTCTATCTTAGAGGAAGTGAAGGCACTTTTTATGCTACTTCAACATATTTATTAATGCTTAGTTGAGGGTCATCTGGTACTTCTTAGCACATCAGTGATAAGTGCCTGTTACTTGGGCTCTAATAAGGAAACACCATGAAAGAGAAGTGCTTTTTACATTTATGAATGAATAAACAAATAAGCACTTACGAAGCAGCAAGAAATCTTCACACATAAAGACATCCTGCTAAACAGATTCAGTTCCTGCTACTCATCTGTCTGTGTGATCCTAGAACACAACGTGTCAACCACATTCTTGCCAACTGGGTGGCCCCTCTACAGTCCAAGGAGGCCTCCAGAGCTAGGCAGAAATCCACAGCTTCAGGAGGCAATTTTCTTTGGTTTTTACCTAATGACCAAGAAATGCAGCTCCTTGAGGGCTGCATAGTCTAATTCATATTGCCATCCTGTGTAGACAACCAGTTCCCAAAGAATCAGACTGCAGTAAAATGTATTTCCAACTATACAGAACACAACACAGCCAGTCTTGAACATTTCAAACACTGGAGTTTGTCAGGTTCATTTGCATAAAAATCAGTCACCACGGGGGGTACACAGACTTCAAGCATAGTAATCATTTTTGAACATCTACTACATGCCCAGCACCCTATCTGAGCTTCACAACAGCTTGCCGAGTAGTATTACAAAATGCAGAAAGTGAAATACAGAAAATCTAAATGATTTGCCCAGAGTCTCAAAGCAAATACACAGCAAAGGCAGATTGGAACCTTGAGTGTTTCTGGTGCCAACCTCCAGGCTGTTCCCATTACGCCTCCCAGAAGCCATCCCCAAATTACACCTCCCCCGCAGCACACGGGCAGCTCTGCCATTTATTTATCGAGGTCCCTGGAGATGGTGGAATCCACTAGGGGGGTAGCCTTATTCACCTTTATCAAGCTCAGTGTCAGGCACACAGTAGGCTCCGGATAAAGGCTGATCAAGTAATAAATGATTCCCATTTTACAAATACTGCCAGGTACCCAGCACTCTGCCATATGCCTGTCACCTCGCTCCCACCAGTGACCCTGTGAGGGAGACCTGTGAGTCCCACTCTGCAAAGGGAAGACCGAAGCTTATGGAAAGTTTAATAAATTCTTCAAGATTAGTCACGCAGCTATGTGGACTCAGATATAAAGCTCAAGTCTGTCTGACTCCAAAACCTACGTCCTCCACCACTGTGTGTGCCTTCCTAGGGAAGATGGGGTACTTTCGTGGATGCCACATACTGCTCTACATACCCGAGTGCAATATACACACCCAAACTGTTCCAGAAACTCACTGTCCACTTTCTCCACCTCTTTCTTATAGAAAGGACTGAGTAGTCAAAACAAACAAACTCATTAAAGTAGAACTCTAGATCCAACTCTAGGGGAATGGGTAAGTAGATAATGGCATATCCCTGCATAGAATGGTGTGCAGAAAGTCAAGAGAAATAAGAAAAACAGTGGAAAAATATTTTAATACTACAAGATAAAAACAGGATGCAAAATTATATGTCTATATTACCTGTACTTTATGATTACTGGTATGTAAAAATAACAGAGAGGAACTAAGAGCTTTGGCAATCAGTCTATGATTATGAGTGATTTTATCTCAATTTCTCTGCTTACAAAATCAGCTGCAAAATCTTGAGCTGCTTATTATTTGGAAAGTTATTAACTTACTGGTTGCTTACACTAGCCTTTGATTTTTGCATAAAGGTGGGGATTTGGTTTCCTTAAATTCTTAATGCTAAGCTGCTTAGGGTAAGCCTGGTTTCCAAGGGTCACACATCCTTTCAAAGAACAGGAAAGAGGCTTTCTGCAAATGTATTCTAAGCTTGAGATGTGTGGAAGAAGGCTGGGAAATCACTCTGATGTGCTATAAAAGGAAAAGCCAGTCTTTGGAAACGGCACAGAAACTCTGGAGACAAGCACAAATCTGACAGGGACACTTGCCCCTCGGCACGCAGCTTGCAGCCTGCTGCCTGCTCTGTGTGCCCCGTCCTTCTTTTTCTCTGGTGTATTTCAGAACACTGTGTAGTTTGAGGCATCTGTTCTTTCCCAGCAGAAATTTACCATGCAAAATTATAAATTATGAGTGATCCAAACACCATGCAATAATAAATTATGAGTGATCCAAACTGTAAGGGAAATTTCTAGGTACTTAGGTTCTGGGTGTGCTGTATGACTAGCAAGCTCTGTGTGTGAGTTCATGCACATGTGTGTGTGTGTGCCTATGTGTGCAAACATATGTGCGCATGCCATCAATACATGTTGCAAACAATTCTAAAGCGGCAGTTTACAGGCACATCAGAGAGCACACAAATCCCTCAAGGTCCTGAGCTTTTGGAAAGACGGCTAGACTGTGGGTCACTTCAAAGCACTCCTTGTGCCACACATCAAATGGATCACACTGCTGTCTCACTAGACATCTGTCACCAAGGTCCCCAAAGAAGTCACTAACTGGCCCGATCGAATGTTCATTAAGCTCTGAAGTGTTCAGAACTATATATAAAAATGTCCGGCGTGTTCTCACAGACACCGTGGACAGCGATCATTTGAAGATGCCACGCAGGTGCCTGGCTCAGTCAGGGTGGAGGATTTTGCACTGGCAACTATCCCAGGGAAGAGGAATGGGTTTGTTCACTTCTTTCCAACCGTCAAGGAACCAGCCACCCCACTCCCGTGTCAGTCCCTCCAGACACACACAATGACACCACAGCCACTGCTCCTGCCACCACCACCACCATCACTGTTCCTGCCACCACAATTGATCCCACTATGGTCACCTACACCATAACCTCCATCCTCATCTGTGTCCTCTGTATCATTGTACCATTCCCACCTCCCTCCCATGACCCCTCCTGACTTCTAGGAAGAGAGAACCACCCACTTTCCTTCCTGCATATTAGAAGTTGAAGGCCCTAACTGTTGCAGAAGGTATATTCTTTGCATAATTTCCAAGTTGCCATAATGCAGAGAACTCAAAAAAAAAAAAAAACAGTAAAAGGGGAATGTGGCTCTGGGACACAATGCACAATGAGACCAGCCAGAAAGGACACAGAGCAGAACACTGAGAAAGCCACCTCTGCACAGGGGAATAAGGTGAGTGTCTATTATATTTCTGACCTGACTAAATGCTAGATTATGGGTTGTAAGAACACTTACGATATGACATGTGGAAAGCTGCAGGCACACAGATGTTTTCAATGGCCAGCTATGATGATGAGACAACCAGGTTGTGCCACCACACTCAGCTGTAAAGTGCATGCCATGACCTTCCTCACGGGGTCTTGAAGTCTGTGTGGCTGGAGAGCTCCTGCGACAGCCATGGGCAGGAAGGGACATGATGGCTTAGCCGGGCTGTGCAGTACTCACCAGCTGCAGTCGGGATTTCAGAGCAGGATCAGAAGCAGCCACCTCCACAGGCCTCATCCACTGGTTCCTAGCTGCAGGTCTCAGACAGTGGACCTTTCTCAGTCTCATCTCCTCGGCAGTGCCTGACGCTGTGGTGGTGACCCCTGCCAGCTGGTCCTGGGCCAAGCCTGCATGCTGTCCGAGAGCCATCACCCAACGCGCCGGACAGGCAGGGGAACTAAGTCAACTTCCTAAAATTATATCCCGATTGAGGATGTGGCCAAGAAGGCAGTTTATGAGAAAACTGAATAGACTAAACCTTTTACTGGCACTTCTACTTTTGTAAAAGTGGAAACTTTGGTTAAATTCACTATTTTCCATTTTTTTTTTCTCTTGCAGTGCTAGGGATTGAAATTAGGGCTTTGCATGTGCTAGGCAAACACAGTACTATTAAGTTACAACCCCAGGCCTTTATATTATTTTGAGGCAGAGTCTTTCAAAGCTTTCCAGCCTAAAATTTTTCTGCCTCAATCTTCCAAGTAGCTGGGATTACAGGTGTGAGCCACTCTTCCACCACCGCAGCTCTTTTAACACACATTTTTGTATACTTTGCAGCGCCTTTCTTTTTTTTTTTTCTTTGACTGAGGATTTCACACTGAGCTATAACCCCCACTCTTTTTTATTTTTTATTTTGAGATCCAATTGTGCTAAGTCATTTAATTGCTCAAACTCGGTTTGAATTTGCAGTCCTCCTGCCTCAGCCTTCTGGAGTACTGGGATTACAGCTGTGGTATCACTATTCCCAGCCATAGTTTTTTTAATACACAAAATTAGCGTAATTTTGGTAGTATGATAAAAAGATAGCATGGCTTCAGGAGTAATATGCGTTAAAACTAAGTTATAATATCCTTTTGAGGTCCCTTGTAATCATTAAAATCTGTACAGTATCATTCAGAAACCTGAGCCCTGAACCCAAAACTATTTTCCCATTCTGAATTATACAGAGAAATATGAGGGCAAACCTACTTAGAAAAAGATGTTTTTCCATCAATTTAAAAATATGTAAACTGTGAAAGATAAATTCATACTTAAAAAGTAATGCCAGGTCCTCCAACATGAAACAATTTTATGCCATATTCTTCATTTTAATCAAATTTAGATACATGTTCAGTCATTACCAAAATGGGTTAGTCCCTTAGTCAACAACTGACCAACCTAACAATCTACATGCCTGGCTAAGAAGTGGACCAGCACTACATACTGAATATTGACATTTACTAGGTATAATCTGCATACAGGAAATTAAAAGAACAATTCTTTAGAACACACTATTACATACCACTCCCAGCTTACCAACACAACCACAAGAAATCTCTGGCAAACCATACTACAACTTGAAAGTTCAGCCAGTGGCTGTTGAGCCCTCTCACATTAACAGTGGCTTTGTAGAAGAACACCATTGAAAATCCCAATGGTCATTTTTTTTTTACCATCTCCTTCATGAGCTCCTTGACCTTCCTCTATGCACATTGTAGGTTTGGGGCCCTTTAATACATTGAGGTGCCCCCTCAGAAAGTGAAAACACTACTGGCACTGTGGTTATTTTTAGAAACCACACAAGGAAGAATTCA
Source organism: Dasyprocta punctata (assembly GCA_004363535.1). Classification (NCBI taxonomy): domain Eukaryota; kingdom Metazoa; phylum Chordata; class Mammalia; order Rodentia; family Dasyproctidae; genus Dasyprocta; species Dasyprocta punctata. Next base: position 47,867 of record RJWM01005370.1, read on the forward strand.
AATACCACTTCATTATTTCTCTCTATTGGTTTTTGGTTGCACTCCATTTTCAGAATTAGACTGGACATGGCATCCAATTAGTTGCTATGAATAGACTTTTCAAGAGTAATTTGCTCTGCTGGTGTTTTCATTGAAAATTAGCCGGACACATCTGCTTGTCAGTGCTTAAAAACCAGAGGCTCGTTCACCCTTTTAATGGTAATCGCTGCAACCTGTAATCGTTTAAAGCTTAATTGTTTTTTGTAGAACATCTTTTAACATATTCATCTCTAAGGGAATTCAGGATATTGGGGTATATTACTGTGCAGCCACTATCATCATTATTTTAAAATATATAGTGCAAACCACGTTGGTGTGTCTATCCCCTTCAGGAATAGACAAATGAACACACCAATGTTATGCTCAGTGCCAAGAGAATTGTGCTAAATTGGTCTCTGACTAACAACTCGACAGCATGAACAGCTTAAGTTCTTTGCGTGGCATAAAGGGATCTATACACAACAGCATGGTCCAAAAAACTTAGATTAAATTATTTCCACTAGCCTGAGCTATTCCAATTAGGATGAAATCCAATCAAAAGGCATAAGGCATGCTAGAATATTAGTTCTTGGAACAAAGTAGAATTAAGCTGTTTTCTTTTGGCTGAAGCCTACTATGCAAATAAAACAGTGACCTTCGGCTCAAAGGCAGTGTTAATAGAGAGAAATAGCAGAACTGCAGCCAATGAAGGAAAGGCCAACAAACAGGAATGCAGTCAGCATGCTGTGAACCTGTACATGTGCTGGCTTTGAGCAATGCCTCTGCAAGCACTAAGGAGAAACCAAAGGACAACAAAGGCACAGGATGAGTTTGAGAAGCACCTCCCCAACTCCTCAGATACCATGCAGACCCAAGAGAAAAACTGCATTCAAAGGAATGTACTCCTGAGTAAAATATGCAAGAGTAAGAGAACAAAGACACAAGAAACACTGCAGGTCCTTTGTAGGACCAACTGAATTCTACAAATGGCAGGAGGTCACAGTTCCTGGAAAATATGCCTTCCAGAGGTCAAGCTTCATTCAAAGACAGAGCAACTGAGATTCTCAAGCTATAAAATGAATAGCTGGCAGCTCCAGGACTCTCACTGGGTGCTGAGGTCTAACCAGACGGGGACCCCAGCAGGTGCTCTCTTGTCTGAGATGAACGCTCCTGAGGGCAGAGGTTAGTTCTGCCATGTTGACAACCTACTCCCAGTATCTACTGCTTTTAAACAAAAGGCACTTAATATTTATAGAGTGAAGTGTGCCATGTACTTTCTCAAAAAAATGAATCTTGGCTTTAAAGTTGAAACTGTATTAAAGATAAACATCCTAGGCTGTATAACATGTTATCATAAAGAGAAACATCTAAGGATGTATAAAGTGATCAAGAAAATGATGGAAAGAGGACTGTAATTCCTCTGTGTAAAGTCCTTTGGTATAGCAAGAAAGTCAAAAATTAACATGATTTTTATAAGGGTCAGGAGACCCAGTTTTCAGTCCTAGGTTTGCACAGCTCCCTCCATAATCTCTATTTACCCTCAAGACTCCACTGCCTCTTAACCTATGAGAATAACATTACCAACCAGACCAACTTGTGCCATTGGATTACAGTAACGTAACAAGAAAACAGTGCCAATGGACAGTTTTGAAAAATACAAGTGGAAGAATTGCTACAAACATAAGAATGACTCAGTGGTTGCTGTGGCAGTCCCAGCTTAATGATTTGGGTTTAACTCCACTCAAGTGGCCTCTCTGAAACTCAACATACATGCACTGTGGCCCAACACCAAGCAGGAAGGAGCAGAAGGCCAGCCGTGCTCAATGCTCATGTTTCTCCTGATGTACCTGTTCCTGTCCCTCCCCAGCTCTTTTCAGTTCCCCAGACATTTACACAGGCAGCACTACAAGCTCTGAGCCACCTGCAAACCAGAGAACCTCTCAAGGACAGTATGACAGGGAGTAACTAAGAAGTTCCACCATATGCATCAGCAACAAAAACAGAAGCAGAAAATGAGCTCATGGCGGGTATCAGATATATAACTACAGTGAAAAGCACAGGACTCCATGAAGACAAAAATAAAGTTCTAAGACTAGGCATGATTGGGAGTTTATAAGTGTGGTGGATTAACTAACAGTCAATTTGTAACACCCAGCTGAACTGAATCAGAGTGGTTCAGGGCATGGAAGGCCCACCTGAGGATTGTTACCAACAGTATAAAAGGAGAACTGGAGGGGAAGATGGTGTCCTGGAGAAGTATGTTGTGCTGGCTTTTCTGACATGAACTCAGCTGTTCTCATCATCAGAAGAGCTCGGGTCCTTACTGTCTGTGAGGATGGCTGCAGCTCTCTTCAGGGATGCTCCAGTCCTTCCTTTGAGCATCACTTCCTGGCTCCAGTGCAGATCTCTCACCCTCCTGGCACAGATCCTTTATCCCGCTAGCACAGACTTTCTGGCTTTCACTACTGACCTTTGGGCCTTCCCAGTGTAGATTCTTGAAACAGACTTGCATGAGACATTGTCATGGTCTCCAGGCTTCCAGTTGGACTCATGGAGGACATTGCCATGGGATCCGGGCGTTCAGCTGGACTCTTTGGGTCTCTAGTGCATGAACAGATCTTCTGCACTCTTCTGCTCTTGACTCTTTGGGTGAATATTATAAAATAATCCTATAAATTATGAGTCCTTATAAAATGTATTCCCTTGTAAACCCTACAACAATGGGTTTTCCACCCATAATCACTTGCTACACATTCATTTATGTTATTATCTTACAGACACATGCAGACAAGTGGTGGGAGCTTAGGTGTGCTGGTGCTTTAAGAAGACAAAAATGATAGTATATTGTTTAACTATCAAGTTCTGAGCAGATGATTACACCAGCCCTGCTCCATCTCGATTCTATCAGACACAAAAGCCCTCTCTTAATTAACAATCCTACAGTTACACACCAGGCCCAGGACCAAGGCAGGCCAGCAAGCCCAAGGCATCCCAGGAGACAGCCAAATAACAGCATGGCCCAGCACCAGGCAGGGGGTGCCCAGCGGGGTTGGCAAAGTCCATGGAGGTACCAGAGCAGCACTTTATAAAACACTCACCTAACCCATCAGCAAGTGGTAACATCCCCTCAGAGGATGGAGAGCAAGAGTCATTCAAATGAAGCAGAAAAGAGCCAGGCAAGGCCAGCATGGGCTGCCTTTCTGTTCCATGCAGCGCCAGTCACTCATATTTCTTCCAGGGTCACCATCACAAGCTGTGAAAGCCAATGACCCCTAGAGAATTAGCTGTCCAGATGTTGGTACCAGTTGCCATAAACATGTGACCAATATTTGAGGTCACTTGGGTAAGTGGGTGTAACCCACCCATGACTACTCAAAAGGAGGAAGGAGAAAGCGTAGCAGGAAGGATGAGGCCTCAGCTGGGCTGCAGAAGTAACCTTCCAAGGAAAGGAAGAGCCGCAATCACAGGCCCGGGTTTGAGAATGCCAGTGGCATGGGATGTAGTGGCCTGGCTGATGAGGCAAAAGCTACCAAGCCAGATCACAATATGAGCCAGAATGGAACCAGGGTTCATAAATGTTCACTCTGGGCAGGCTAGCAAGGAAGCCTGAGAGAACACACCTGCGCGAGAAGTCAGCCTCTGACATGACCAGGAGGCTTCCTGGAGACACAGCTCTCCCTCGGGCAGGACAGATGCAGGCTCTGTAGGAGGAAGCCCACAGCCAGGGCAGCCAGTCTCAGAGGTGGCACCAGAGACAGACGGGGACAGTCAACTCCCCCCAGAACTGAGTTTGCAGACGAGCCCCTGCTCACCTGGCGTTCTGCCCATAGTGAGGATACACTATCCCAAGGAGGGTGAGACCTTAGTTATGGCCCTAAATGCCACAGAGTTTCAGTCCTATAACTGGCTCAAATTCTAGCATATTTTTCCATGGATTGGGGGTGGATTTTTTTTTTCCTTTCCTTACAAAAATCCAGTTGTTCAAATCCAGAACAATGGTGGGTTTTCATGCCATGACAAAGGCCTGGGAAACACATGAGAGGAGTTGCAGGGTGGGCAAAAATGCCCGCTTAGCTTTCCTGGGGCCACAGCCAGCTCCCAGCAGCTGCTGTCCCAACAGAAAGGCTAGAGAGGAAGCGAAGGTCACCGGACTCCTCTGTGAGCCCCCACGCACTGGTTCAGTTTTTCCTCCTGAGCCTGCTCTTTCCTTTCATTACATCTAAAGGAGGAATGGCTGGCACAAGGTGGATATTCATTTGTTTTGCTTTGTTTAAATTTGGGGGTGGGTGTTTTCATTGAATGGATCTCAGTTTAGGATACTGAGGCTTTCCTGGTGGATCCAAAGCAATTGGTTCCTGCTGCCAAGGGAAAACAGCTCCCTCTAAGCAGCGGGGACATTGAATAACATCCTAGACTGAGACTAAGGGTGTGTGCAGCATTCTGATGTTTAGCCTGGAACCCACTCATTTGGGCTCATCAGAAGCACTACACCAGTCAGGATCTGGAAGGATCCACTTCACTGCAGGGCTAAACCCCATGAGAGGAAGATACAGAGGTCTTTGCAGGCTGAGCACCTCCAGCTGCAGTTTTGGACACTCCAGAGTCAACCATCTATTAAATATGAGAAAGAAGCATGAGTTACGAAGTGTCTCTTCTTTCCCCTCAACATAGTTTTAGGGTTTCCTTGGAATCACTTTCAACCCCTTACAGCAATGCTTTTTAGTTGTATCCATTGAGTCCTCGGATTTTTTGCTTTTCTTGGTTGTTGCTTGGTTGGAATGGACGCCTTTTGAGATGAACACGCAAAGTACTGCTAATCTCAGATGAGAGCCACTGTACTTAGACACTCATGTGGAACTGCCAGTCAGTCTCCCCCAAGCAGATCTATAACCACTGTGGACACAGTCTGAAAATCAATTTTCAGACTAAGAAGATGCCTGGATTCATAACTCTTGAAGAAAGTATATATCCATTCCATTGCCAAGTTTCTATTGCTCCCTGAGGTCCCTATACTAGAGGTAAACATTTAATTGTATAAGGCCTTTAAGAAAACTAAAAGATGGCATTGCCACCCACTACTTGATATAAACAGACTCCTATTTCAAAGGCCAAGTGGGTTTCTGGCCTGTAGATCTGCATAGAATATTAATCTTGGTGAGATCTGCATACGAGGCAAAACATGGAGACCAATGGTTCTGATTCTTTCATTTGATTTCTAACTTTCCATGGTGTTTGTGTGAATTTCCCTCTAATTTTTTCTCTTAAAATTTTTTCCTTTTCTCATTTTTTAGTGTGGAAAAAATTAAAAAGCATAGAATCACACCCAAAACTCCTGAACCAGAGAGAACCCTAATTAATATGTCAGCCTAGTCCTTTCCCAGGAGCACAATTCCCATTGCTATTATTTCTTTTATTCTCACATCAGCTTAGCATATAGGGAGTCAGGTGCTATTGGACCCATTTAACAGGTAAAGATGTGACTCCTCACATCCCGACCACCTGGCTGGGAACCAAGAGCTAGGGTCAGTGGCAGAGTTACATACCCTCCACTATGCTAACTGTCATGACTGGAACCAGCAATTGCCCTTATCCCCCAAATAAAAATTGGATCCTTCTGTGGGTTCCTTAAAGAGTCGACCTGAACCATTATGGGTGACCATGTACTTAAGTTACTGTCAAGATGAAGGACAAACTCAAGTGATGGATTCTTACCAGCGGTTTCTGGCATCAAACCTGCAGCATCCCAGGGTAATCCCTTTCCCATCTGTGCCTGGAACCACGCCAACCCCATGATGGCCTGGGACAAGAAGCAGATTCACAGAAGCCACACCTCAGTTCTCCTGGGGAAAGCCCAGGGAAAGATCCAGTAAGTAAAAACAAAAGCATGATAGCTAAGTTCAGTGAATCAGACGGATAAACAGATAGATAGACAGATAGATAGGTAGGTAGATAGATAGATAGACAGATAGACAGATAGATAGACAGATAGACAGATAGATAGCTGTAGAATTTAGCGAAAATGAAGCAACAGAAAAGTCAAAATATGATGAATAGCAAAAAAGAGAAGAGGGGTAACAAAGACAGAAAAGGCAAAAGGATATGGGGGAGGGGACAAGCAGAATCACCAAGTCCTTGACAATAAAAACTCATTATGAGTGCATCTCATTTACAAACGGACTCCCAGAGGAACTAATTACACTAAACGTTCTGGCAGTGATTGGGCAGTCGTCATCCCAGGCCACCCTTGGGCATGTGGCAGTCTCACATTCTGGAGCTCCTGGGGCTCTTCAGTGCCTGTCTGCCTCCAAACAATGAGCCCTGTCAGCTCATGTAGCATCAAGTCTGTCAGGGGCAACTTATTCTGCGTCATGACACAAGCTGGCGCACCATGGAAAGGTCAAGTGGAAAGCTGTCCCTTCCGCCACATCGCTGTCATCCGCTGCTAAAGGTCATTCCACCCAACGCACTGTGATGGAAAATAACTTGGTTCATCTACTGTGAAATAGCAAAAAGTCCCTCTACTGTGATTCCCAAAAGGCATGAAATGAGGCACTCCCAGGTTTTCTGGGACAGTAATCTGCAGGCAATCTGAGCTGAAAGACACAAAGATGCGAGGTGTAGACCCATCATATCTTAATGCTGTACTGGTGAGTACAATTCTATTAGCTAACACTTATTCAATGTGATACAGAACTCTAGCATTTAGCATGTGCCACCCGTTTCATTCTCTATACAACACGGTTACCCCATTTACAGATGGGGAAAATTGAAGCACAGGAACATTAATCATGTTTCCACACCTACACAGCTAATTAACGGTAGAACCTGGCTTTGTTATCAGATTTTTAATAAGGCTGACCTAAAAGTCACTAAAACTTTAGGATTGTATTGTTCACAGAATTAATTACTAACTTCTCAGCAGTGACAATAATCATCATTGCAGATAGGGTGTATTTTTAACATTCGATTTTTTGAGAGGCAACTTTGGCCTGTACCATGCTGGATGCTGGGGGTAAAATTTAAATTAGGCCATGGAGAGTAGTTAATTTAAAAACAAAAAACTACCTATCTCCTAAGTTTACTGCATTTGCATTTAGTAAATTATTTTGTCTTTAAAAAATAAAAACAAACTGAACAAAGACTGTCTCCCCAGAAAGCCTAGACAGGGAAACAGCTCACATCTATATTAAAATGTAGTATGAAGATGTAATAAAGAGATATTCAGAGCACCCAAAAGAAGGGACCTGACACCTGATCATGATGGCCTCATAGGACCAAGGAGGTGAGGGGTGGCAAGTGAGGGAAGAGGTGCAAAACAATGTGGGACACAGCACGCTGTCCTCAGGAGTGACTGAGGGACCAGGAGAAGGCTGCCTGGGACAGACAGGGTGGCAGGAAATGAAGTGAGGAAGTTAGGCCAGGGTAAGACAGTGCTAAGGCAAGAACATCTGTCCTGGAAACAGTGTCCGTTGCTGTTACATCCAGATGTCCCTCAAGAGCCTGAAGGCAGGGCTTTTGGAAAAGGATTGGGACATGGAGGCGCTATAACTAGATGTGATGCAGGAGGTGGGATCTCATCAGAAGAACCAGGTCACCGAGTTCCCTTCCCAGCTCCAACTTTCAATCTATGCTTCCTGGCTACCATGATGTGAGCAGCTTTCCTCTTCTGTGGCCCTCTGCCCTGCTAATTCTGCCCTGGAGCCTGTCAACCATGGACTGCACATGTGAACCAGAATAAACCATGTAACTTTCCTCCTGCACAGCATGTGATCCCTCTCATCCTGAGGGTCAGAGCAACCAAAGACCTTGGTAAACCTCCAGATATTTATAGACCAAGGAGGCTTTTATTTTTCCTTACATAACTTGAAAATGTGAAGCACAGTTCATCTCCTAAAAGCAGGGCCTCCAGGGCAGCCCTGTCCTCACCCATCCACCAAACGGGGAGCAAAAGCCAGGCCACTGACAGGACATAGAGAATGACACAGAGCTGCCTAATTCAGGAGGGAGCCTCTGCCACCCAAAGCACGTCAGGAAAGTATTCACTGCAATTTATCATTAGATAAGATGCAAGATTTCATTAAGGGACTGGACAGTTTAGCAAAACAAATTAGCTGTCCAATGATGCATTGTGAAGTACAAGGAAGACCTCGAAGGAGCAGGGACTCCACGGCACTGTCACCATGCCGAGGTCATGACCGCTGTGTTTGTGAGTCAGTATTTTAAATAGAAAGATTAAACAGTTATGTGTGAATTGCACCTTAATTCTCTCTGCTGGAGACTGCAGGTCAGAGACATGGGAGAAGCCATGGAACAAGAGGGCACTGATCTCTCCTTCAGTCTTGTCTTCAGAACTCCATCCATGTTCCATTTTCCTCCTTCCCATCTCCATTTTTCCCTTCAACTCTCAAACCCAGGATGACCAATACTGCAGCTTCTTCAATACCCAAGGAGGTTTCCAATTTCTTTTTCTCAGTATCATCCAACAGAGAATCAGAGAAGCAGAGAAGCAAGGTCATTAAATTTAGACTACAGAGAAAAGTTTGCCATAGAAAGATAGGGAGAGTATTCAAGCTTTAAATGCTTTATTATAATTTGCAAGCTTTAATGTATATTGCTTTACTTCATTTCCCAATTATTTCTGTGGCCTGAAAGACATCAGGTTATGTACAAATAAGCTTCTTATTGCCAAATAGAAAATAAGAAGCCAAATCATTTCATCTTATTTTCTGCACATACTGGTGCTAACAACTGGCAGAGATGTTCTTCAGAAACACCCACACTTCACACTTCACAGTGTTTTCTAACATGCAGTTGGTGGGGGTGTGGGGAAGGCAAAGAAAGAAAAGACAGCAAATAATTCCTAATACCTGAGCTACAGACACCACATATGGTGTCTACCCACACAGCAGGGTAAGTATTGTCATACCAGCTTGATCTGGAAGCAAACTAGCATTCAAGGACTGTTACGGTTTGTGTCTGAATGTGCCCCCAAACCTTATGCAGTCCTAGTGGCAGGCTTTTCAGAGGGGCTGAATCTAGAGTCTGTGATTGATTCATGGATTAATGCTGGGATTAAGGGTGTGAGTGCTACACCGGCCTAGGGCAGGTATCCTGCATACAATATAAGAGCCAGAAAGAGGCTTGCTCCCTCCTCTCTTGTTTCTTTTGCTGTCTTCTCCCTCCAGAATGGTTGCCCCTCTGCCACACCCGCCTTGGAGCCAGCCAACTATGGACTGAAACCTCTACAAACTGTAAACTAAATAAACCTTTTTCCCTTTAACTCTGGGTGTCGGGTATTTTGTCTCAGCAACAAGAAAAGTAACTAAGACAAGGACAGATAACATGACAAAAGCCAGGACCATACAGATGTGTGGCTCTCATCACCCATCCTGGAACATACCCAGACTCTTCCCTCTGCTGCTAAGCTGTCCCTGCCCCTCTGGGACAGTATTAAATACTTCATAGTTCACTGAATGCCAATTATACAACTAAAAATACACAGAAAATTAGAAAAAGCTTACAAAAAAGCTCTTGCTAAAATTTTCACAGCTTATGATGAAGGCTTTTTAACTATCTCAGGTTGAATAGGTAATTATTTCTAAATGTCACTTTATGCAAAAAACAGAAGTTAATTCTGTCAATAAAATCCACTCATCAGTCAATTTAGTGACAGGATATGGGTCCCATGTGCCCTTTATTATACACATAATAGCCAGCTGATAGATTGAACTTTGCCTGGGCCCAACACACAAATCACCCTAGACACTGCACAGAGTCAAATCATTATTTCCATTGCTTCCTGGTAAAGATGAGTACAAGAGCATCTGGAAAATCAGTATCCAGAGGAAACTAACGTGCGAGGCCACGCTTGGCAGGAAGGCATGGTATCCATTTCACCATTGCTGCCACTGTGAAGCAGAGGCTTTGGACACACGGTCCTGCATCACCTGATCACAGGGTGCACTCTGAAAAGTGAGTCCTCACACAAATGGCACACAGAGGATTTACTCACACCCAGACAGTTACAAATCTGCATAGCCTTGAAGCCTTGTAAAAACTGACTTATTATCACTAAAGTTTGGCAGTCTTTAGAACAGGGCACTTGAAGTCTTTTTTTAAATTATTTTAGCCTGGCAAGCACAAGGTCCTGAGTTCAACTCCCGGTACCAAAAAAATAATAATAAAATAAAATTATTATAGTTTATTAGTACATGTGTGTTGTACATAATGTTTATAGTCTTTGTGGGAAGTTGGCACGTGTATGTAACACATCCTAGTTCCTTTTTTTAATCCCTTATCTCTTCCCTCTTTCCCTCCCTCCCTCCATCTCTTGATCCCCTTCTCCCTTGAGCAGACCCAATAAGAATTACTGCTCTTGCTATTGTTATTTTTATTATTGTTAGAATTTTGGCAATTTTAGTCGATTGCCTCAAACCTAAGATTTTACTTAAGAATACTACGTAGGGAAGCTGACTGCAAAATACTGAAATTTTCAAAACTTTTCCTCAGGAAAGCGTCAGCTGGTAGTTTTAAAGGTTATGAACTACTAGGAAGAATACTTTAGTCAGGGTTGTGGATATAGCTCAGCAGCACAAGTGCCTGCCTGGCAAGCATGAGGTCACGAGTTTGATCCCTGGTACCAAAAACAAAAAAAGAAAACTTTAGTCTCCTATGTGTAAATTGAAACTATGACCAAATTTAGAATGGGTTTTCCTTATGAAGAATAAATGTCCATGGACACTCCTTTAACCCTTTAATACAAATATCTCCATACTATTTTTACAGTAAATCCGCAAAAGAATAGAACACTGAGAAAAAAAAAAAACCTATATAACACATTACTGTGCTTACTGCTGTAGGCAATTTGGTAACGATGCACAGTCCCACTATAATACCACAGTAAATATTTGCATATCTAAATATAGAAAAGTTTGCTATAAAAATACAGAATAAAAGGGTACATACAGTGAGTCTGTAACACCCACTTGAGATCTGAGTCATATAACAATGGAAGCCACGTCATCCCACAACAAAGGGACAGGCAAGCCCCCTGTACAGCTTGGCCTCCCGGGAAGCCAGCTCGGCAGAGGAAGGCAGGGCCTGCCTTGTTCCAGAGCCCTGGGTGCCACAGGCAGCCACTGCGGGGCACTCACACTTGGGCCAGGCTGCTCTGTTGTTGGCAGTCATAGTGATGGACCTCTGGACCTGTCCTCATGGAGATTCCAAAGGTAATTTCAGTTTTAAGTCACAAAGCAAAGCAAAGTCAATGGCACAGAGTGGCATCCCAGTTCCACCAGCCCCCAAATGGCACCCAGCTCCCTTCCATGCTGGCTGTCTTGGGGACATTCTCTCCTTAAATGCAAATGAAATGTATTTGGGCTTCTCTCTGCTGTATTACATCCACCATCCTTTGAGGAGGCAGGGACTCTATCCTGACCATCAGGCTCCAAGTGGGCCACTGTGCCCTGAGAGGGGTGGGACAGCTCCCCTCGGAAGAATGGGGTGTGAGGCTGGGTGACAGGTACACTGTCATCTCCCCACAGCTTCAGGGAGAGATCTCACTTGAGGCAGAATTCAGAAAATTGAGGTTATGGAAATGGAGACAAGTTAGTCTCCCTCTGGGATGTTTCATGCTTGGCCTCCGCTGTGATCAGTTTTCTGTCTATGCCTCAAACATTCCTTGAATCTCATCATATTGGATATTGGGAAAGACTGAGAATACAGTACTAATCCAAGGCTGTTTGCTTCTCACTCCAAGAAGGTTATTCTAGGCCAGCAGGGTAAAGCTGCACTCCACACAGACACGGTGCGTGTCACAGAATTGCTGAATTCCCACATTTCGCTCCTTCATTCTCACAGGCCCTCCTTGCTCACTTTGGAAGTGAAGTGCTGAGTATGGTTGACAGTGGACATGGGACAAAGCAGGAGACACCGTCGGCACAAATAGGTGCAGGAATGACCCAGACACTGGGCCTACAGAAAGTCATCACACATACTCTCCTTTTCTCCTTCCTAGCCAGGACACTGAACCTTCCTTGGCACCCACAACCTGGCTGCAGGTTCTTTCTCGGGGTACACTGAGGTCTCATCCTTGCCCTTCAGCTGACGATAGGCACAGGAATACACTACCACGACAAAACTGCCAGAGACTTAGAGAAAGATCCTAGGCAAAAACCCATGGGTATTATTCTTTTTCCTCCCAGTCCTTTCAGACAAATGCAGTAACATAAGGAAATGTTAACTTTGCTTCCCTAGAGGAGAAGCGTAATCAGAGTTCTGAGAAACGGAGGTGAGAGGTGCCAGCACTTGGATAAGACAAACAAGGAACCTTCCATTCTATCCAATTGCACCTCTCTCTGGAACACAAAGTTTTTTCCATGAGTGAAAATAGAAAGAAAGAGAAAAAAGCCACAAAACCAAGAGACATAAGATTTCCTCTAATGACTCAAGGTAAACTTGCAGGTTCCACAGACCCTTCCTGACAGAGAGCACAGCTGGGCTGTGAGCCCGCCTGTGAAAGCAAAGCCTGTTCCTACAGAAGGTGTAAAACAGATCTCCACAACACTTACAATGGTTTTAGAAGCCCTGGAGAAACTAGGTGGGAAAGGAAGTCATATGCAAATTGTACTTCAGCAATATCATGACAAGAAATGTTTCTCCTCAACATCATGCAGCCATTCCTAAAGAACTCAGATCAGTCTCCGAGATTAATCAATCACCTACATGTGCCAGGCCGGGCACTGGACCCTGACGAGCCCCATCTCAGACAACATGAGCTCCTTTCAAATTCCCGGACAGTGGCCAGCATCCAGCCACCAGCCTCCTGGATGCCCTCCCTGGATAGCAAACCACCCCTCAAGGTCCTTGTGAACTCCCCTCACCCTTAGGTCTCCCCCTAAGCTGGCCCAGTCTCCAGCAGGAGAAAGGTGCCCTCTAGGGACCCTCTTTGCCTCTCTTATTGGAAGGGACATTTCTTTCATAGTTTTGTGATTATCGTACATGTGCTATTCCCCTTCAGGACTGTCTCCTCCTGGAGACAAGAGCAGTGAGGTGTCATTCACTGTCTTACGTACCATAGGTACCCACCATATGACTCACGGGACAGAAACATGAGTATCATGTGGGAGCTTATTAGAAACGGAAGGTGAGCCAGGCATGGGGGCACACGCCTGTAATTCCAGGACTCTGGGAGGCTAAGGCAGAAAGATTACGAGTTCAAGTCCAGTCTGGGCAATTTACCAAAATCTTGTCTCAAAATAAAAAGAACTGGGGAGGTAGCGCAATGTGAAGGCTCTGTATTCAATCCCTAGCACTCAGAGAGAGGGGAAAAAAAGGAAGAAAGAATAAATGGAGGGTCTCCAGCCCCACCTCAAACTTACTTAATCAGGACCTGCATTTTAACAAGCTAGCTGTCCAGACCATCCACATATACATGAAGTCTGAGAAGGCCTGTTAGAGATAGTAAATTGTCAACAGATATTTTTCACATAAGCCAAAGTATATACAAGCCTGCCTCTCACCCTGCTCCAATCTTGGGCATAGCAGATGAGCGGAGAGCTGGCAGGAGCAAAGAAACGAAACTCAAGCAAGAGTAGCTCAAGACTAAGTTTAACTGTCTTGTCCACCCATAAAGCATGACATAGCCTGTGTGTGCCATCCACAGCTGAGCCCAGGGCCACACAGCCAACACTTGGGGCCTTTGCCACCTCCACATACCCTCTACCCAGAACCATCAAAAAATCTCTTCACTTGTAGAAAGAGAGGCAGGAAAATATAAAGAATCCCTAACCCGTTCTCCTTTCCCCCTTCCCCTCCCTCTCAAAACCCAGCTGCGATGGTACACACAGTGAGAAGACTGGGCATCCTATTTCTTTGAATAGAATGTCCAACTTTCTGTGGAAATCACTCATTCTATAGAGCCCCAAGTCCAATAGTCCATGACACCTTCAATGGGAAATACCAGAATACAGACCAAGAAGGTTAAATCTCTGAGGCTTAAGCCCAACTCAGCTTCCAGAAGAACCCCTGAATCTATAGTCTATTCCCAGATTTGTCCTAGGTGCCCTAAAACAGAGCATCACCAGGAGCATCTGTCAGCCAAGAGGTGGCTGGCAGGTCTAGAAGTCATTCTAAGCCCTCTCTCTTCCCCCACGCCCAGCAGAGATGGGGGTGAGATCTTGCAATCAGCCCCTGTGACCCTTAAGAATCTTCCCAGGCCCACCCCACCTGAAGCTTCCTCCAGCTCCATCTACCTGTGTCTACTCAGCCCCATCTGTTTCTGGCACAATTCCTATTTTACTGCCTCATTTTCATTGTTTTTTCTGTTTTACTGTCTGTTTTTCTGATCAACTCCACTATCTTCTGGTCTCATGTTGTAACATTTCTTTTCTGTCTTGGGTATTTCTAGATGTGCATGCAGACATGTAAGGCAATTGACCCTTTTGGTACAGCCTGACATCTCTTGAATTTATCCCAATTCTACTTCTGGTCCTGGAGGGTCTGAAGTCAAAAACATTCCTTAAAGATTCTAGTGCTGGCACTGCAAGACCAGACAGTGTGTCCACCTTTCTGTCCTATTGCTGGCCTCATTGCCTGGCCCACACAGGTATTCAAGGAATATGTTTGATGATGGAGTGAATTACAGATATGCTATATATCAGCAGATGATAAGCTGACAATTTATTATATAAGTATTCTAATTCTGGACATAGTTTTGTTCCAAAGTCTCAAGAATGTTCATAAAGTGCTTTGAAATCTGAAATAACAACACTGTAAGGTGAGGTGGTCGGCTATTCCTGAATAGGGACATCAGAGAAGCCAATAGTACAGTTTACTAGGAGTGCAGGAGGCAGAGCTGAGGAAGAAGGGGAAGGAAAAGGGCAAAGAGGAAATAATCAACAAACAAATTAAAACTCACCTTTATCATAATCATCATCCTCAATTGCTTTCTTCTGAAGTTTCTGAAGCTTTAATTTTAAGGATGTTGCCTGTATTGATTTTAAGGGAGAGAAAAACAAAAACCAAATTACAATACCATTCAAATGAGCTCATTTTGTGAAAGCTAAGAACACCTAGAAACTTCCAAAAGTGAACTTCTTCATTCGCTTTTTAAAAACACATACCCAAATTAGTATTTTCCCATGCCAATTGCATTTGTTTCTCAAAAAAAAAAGTTATATGAAGGGATACTGCAATGTGAATGTGAAATCCTCAAAAAGAGTTAGAATATTACTTTAAACAAAAAACATCACACTGTGCCCTGATCTACATGCAGAGATGCATAGTAGGAAGGAAGGCAGATTTGGTGGTCAAATGGGCTCTGTCTAGGCATCACAGGAAAACCATGAAGACAAACACAGAGGAGTCAGTTTTCCTGGGTTGTGAAAAAAAAAACCTGTCACCTGCAGCTTAAAGAAGGAGAAGGCTGTCCATGATCAGCTGGCTCTAAAGCAGAAACAGCTTCATTTTGCACAGGCCTCCTTAGGCACAGGAAGTACCCTGGCAAAAGAAAGCTACTCACCCCATGGTTGCCAAGAAGCAGAATGAGAGCAGAGCAGAAGGGAGGAGCTGGGGGCAAGATTGCCCCCTTCCAGACTACCTCCCCAGTGACCCACCTCCAATCAGCGCCCCACACACACTTCAAGTAGCACATCCAGCTAGGGGCTCATCAATGGACGCATCCACAGATGAGTATAGCACCCTGCCACGATCCATTCACCTCCAAACACCCCACCTCTGGACAGATGAGACCTTGGGGGACATTTTACCACTAAGCATAACACCAGTGTTCAGGCTGACCAAAAGCCCAGATGAGTAACCTTGGCCTTGGCATAAACAGGACAATAAAAGCAGGCATCTCTAACAGCCTCCTTCATCACACACAATGCCCGCTGTGGGGAGTTTCCTGTTTCTGTAAAAGAAGTCTGTGAATCTACTCCAACAGAGTGCTTTCTGCCCCCACCCCACACACTCTGAATAAAGTGAATTCTTCCTCCACGCCACTGATAGTCACACGCCGGAATACAGCGCTGACACTGGTTGTGATTTCCCTGCCCTGCATTAATCACACAACCACAGACCACAACTACAGATCAGCTATGTCCAGACCCTAGCATCTGAGGCAAGATATGGGTTTAATTTAACATGGGAAGAAGGGAGACTTGGTTTTCTTTTGACTCAAACACTTTTTATGAGAGCTAGTTCTAGTGATGATGGCAATGTCAGGGAATCATGCTCAGTACCGGCCCTTTTGAAGCACTCATAGGTCTGAGCACATTTAATCCTCAGCCTAAGGAGGCAAGCGCAGCCTTGATCTCCACTTTACACCACAGCCTCCGGAGGCACAGGACAATTAATCGTGTGTGTCACACCACTGGGAAAGGAAAGCACCAGGCTACATAGACAGGTAGTCTCACTAACCTGCTGAACTACAGAGTTCTGGGGGAAAGTTTATAAATACCCACATAGCAGGGAGCCAGGACCAGGTTCCCTGAGAATTCTAACCATGCAGACAGTGCACAAACCACCCTGCTCTCTCAGGAAGAGCTTTCTGGAAGTTATAACTGGTTACTTACTTCTAAACTGAGTGCAGGAAATAAAGGGAAAAGGAAATGTGTATTTAGGGTTGGTGCTGTTTCTTTCTAAAACTAAAACTCATGAACTTAACTGGGTGTGGTGGCCCAGCACTTAGGAGGCTGAAGCAGGAGGACTGCTGTGAATTCGAGGCCAGCCTAAGTTACATAGCAAGTTCAAGGTCAGTCTGAACTACATAGCAAGACCCTGTCTCAAAAAATAAAATAAAACTCATGAATTCAAAAGATAAATCAAGTCACAACTACTGAAATCTCAGCTCACAGGCCCTCTGGGGACCCAGTGTCTTACAGAGCTGGCATGAGAAGCCCAGATAGAACAGGACCCAGAGAGCCACACATGCTTGGGGCCTCAGATCCTGATGTATTCAGAGCTCCAGGTCCCCAGGAAGACATGATCTTATGTGTGGGTAAAGAAGTGTCGAAAGGGAGGCGAACCACCAGTGCCACCAGAACCAAGAGGACCAGTGCCGATGGACTGCCTCGCACTCCTGTGTGACTATTGATCATGATATGTCAATTTAAATGGGTTAAGAAACACCTGGCAGATTTGTAAAGCACAGTTTCTGGTGTGTCTGTGGATGACTGACATGTAGATCAGCAAATGGAGGAGGAAGACACCCTTCTCCATTGTGAGTGGCATCAATCAATAGATTTTTAGCCTGGAAGAAATAAAAAGGGAAAGAAGGAAGTGTGCCCATTTTTTAAGAGCTCTGGTTTTCCTGAGCAGGTTGGCCCATTGCCTTTGGACATCTATCTCCAGTTTCTTCAGCCTCCCACCTCAGGCTCACTTCCAATACATTTGTGACTCTCCAGGGAGCTTCCAGGCCTTGCAGCCTTGATCCCTCTTGTTCTGTGGCTTCTGTCTTCTTGGACTGAGCAGCTACTAGATCTTCCAATTCTTTTGTGTGCAGACAATCATTGTGGACTCTCCCACCTCTGATCCTGTAGCCCTATCTAATAAATCCCTTTGCATAATTATACACACATTTTCTAGTGATTCTGTTCCTCCACAGAACCCTAACCAATACACCTTGCCAAGGCAAGCCTCTGTGTGAGTATTTGCAGGGAACAAAGCTGGCCTTTACACTCATGTTCTAACTCTTGCCTCACCTGAGTCAAAACTTGGATCTCTCAGATAGGGAAATGCAGATATGTTGCTGGGATTTGTTTAAAGATCTCTAAAATTCAGTGTTGAAAGCTGCCTCTTAGAAGAGGGAGAGTAACCCAATGACAGCCTCAACCTATGCACTGGTCATTCAAGTTCCTGTCTCTCAGGTTCTCCTCTCCCACCCAGGATACTCAATTAAGGAAATTGTCAGGTATCTGTGGCCCATCTTCATGAGATTAATTACTTCACTGAAAAACACCGAGCACCTGCTGAGGGCCAGAAAGCACTACGCAATGGGCATCTACACTGTCTGGAAGAAGTTTTTCTGGTTGCAGAACTTGCAGCTGCATGGGAGCATGGACTACAGACAAACTATGACTGACGGTGATGAGCATTGTAGTGGGCAGGCCCCGGGTCTACAGGAATGGAGTGAAAGGAGGAGTTCATTCAGTCTAGAGAGTAGGAAAGTTCTCCCAAGAAAGTAGCTGTGGAGCTGCACTAAACAAGGAACGATGTGAAGGGGAGGACATCACTGTAAGCAGAGGGAAGTGGAGGGCGAAGGCAGGAGGCACAGCTTTCCCTGCCATCAACTAAAGCAGCAAGAGGAGGGGTTGGGGCCGCTAAGACCTGACTGAGAAAAGTCTCAGTTGTCAGGATAAGGAACCAAATACTGTCCAAGAGCAGCAAAGAGCCAATGAAGACTGCAAGCACAGGATAGCACACCCACCAGCACTGTAGGAGCCAACCCTACTGGCCCCACTGAAGATGAAATGGAGAAGAGACATGGAGAAAATGGACTGGGTCAGGAATTCCTTGCAAAACCTTAGCAAAAGCTAAGGAAGATCTGAGCCAGGGTAGTGGCCATGGCCAAGGGTTGCAGAATGGAGGTGGTGGCAGGATGGAGGAGGCTCAGAGATCAGTGGAATGGGGGTGAGGACGTGGAGGATGCTGTGGCTCTGGTCGAGAAGCTGAATGGATTCGGTTCATTCAAATCTTCACAGGTGACGCCCTCAGAACAGGTGTGATGGGAGGATGTGTCCATCTCACGGACTCCAAGCATCTCTCAGAGGGAAGGTCACATCTCTGCCTGATTGCCTGATCTCCCTGAGTCACAAGTCAGTGGGCAGCTGAGATTCCCGAGGGCCAGAACAGGACAAACGGGGACATGAAAGGGGACACCAGGCTACAGGGACAGAACATGGAGCAGACGAGAATAATTTAGACTTCAAAATTTCTAGATTCTCCTCCCAAATGCTACATGAGTGGATATTCTACTTCCTGCTCCTGCGTAGATACACAAGCACATTTAGACACATCATTTAAGAGGCTATGCAGCCCACTAGGTCAGTCTCAGAGTGTTGCTACAAAGTTTCTCTAGGAGTTGCTTAGGGTAGAACAGCTCTCAGAGGACAGCAGCAATATGAGGGCAGGTATATACCTTTCTAACTCCAAAGCACCTACCTTCTCTTTCAAGCCTCAGAACAGTCCTATGAGGTGATATTGCCTCTCAGTAAGGAAGCTGAGAGCCAGAGATGTTTCATGGCCAGAAACGAAGTCTCTTGGCTCTGTGGAGAGCAGCTCTCTTTACATGGGACAGATAAGGGAAGCAGAAGCAGGTGAAAATCAGGGTCCCAATGCAGGAAGTCCCTGATTTTATACACTGCACCTCTCTAAACTTTGACCAGCTCAGTCTCCTCTGCTCCCACTTTCCTGTTTCAAAGTCAAGCTGCTGAGCAAACCACATCTCACTTGGCCCACGAACTGCAGAGGAAGCAGCATCCCACTGGAGAACAAATCTCTGTACCTAGCCACAGAGCTAGAAAGGAGAGCTTCTGAGTAGAGGCTGAGAAAAAAGAGACAGTGCAGAGACACACCTGCAGCCAATCACCACCACAGGAGTTACTGCAGACTCCAAGGGACATCAGTCAGCCACCATGTTCCCTGCCCACCCTAAGCCCAGTGCCAATTTGAGCTCTCAACCATGACCAGCACAGCGGAGACACTGACCTCCAGCTGCCTCCAGCTGCTCTGCAGACATTCATGTAGCACAGGTTCCCATCTCCTCAGCAGGGCATCCCAACCATGTGCATCTCCTGAGCCCCGGCCCTTGTCACCACAACAGCCAGGCAGCATGGGGCCCAGAGAAGAGCCAATGTCGAAGTCCAGGGAAGAAAGCATATCCCACTCTGGCAAGAAGCTGCTCCTTGCCTCCTGGGCCAAGTCTTTAGAGTCCTGAGTAGCTGTGGGACTGAAGGACCCTGAGAGACATCCGTGGTCTTCGTGGGGCCTGTCTGAGCTGGCAGCCTCAGCTCCCATGTCCGGGCAGCTTTGATGAGGAGATTCAGTCTCTCTGGATGGCAGGCAGCCTTCTGCCTCTCCACGTTCCCCCACAGAGCCAAGAGAAAGCTGAATGAAGCTGAAGCTGGAGGCAAAAGTTTCGTGGGGATCAGAAGGGGCTGGCAGGGTAAAGGGCCCGCTCTGGAACCTGCAGCTACTGCCACTCGCTTCTGCTGGTGCTGAAGAGTCTGTAGCCTGAGCACTTCTTGCTCCTTCATTGCAGGTTGCATCCTGGCTAGGGACCAGGGCCTTGCCACTGTCCATGGGCAGACACTCTTGTTGAAGCCCAGTGTCCCCAGAGTTGCACAGCCTGTCCATAAGCCTGGTGCCAGGTCTGAGCTGAATCCCAAAGTGCACTGGGGTCCCAGCTGCTCTGCTCACAGAGGTCTGGGCCTGACTTACGTGGCCCACCGAGATCACAGCAGGAGCTGGAGAGCTCTTGGAAACAGGACTCCCCAAAGAGGAGCCTCGATCAAGGGCACACAGTCCAGCCCTGGATGCAGAGTGATGGAACTCCTCACCACTCACCCCTCCTGGGACACAGAATGGTGTGTCCGCCACTGCAGAGAGGAACCCGATCCCTGGCCCAGGTGTGCTTCTCATGTAGCCAGGCCTCCGTGCCAGCCTCCGCCTCTGAGGGCAAGCTGCCGGTGCTGAGCACTCCCAGTCACCTGGAAAAGAAGAGAATACAGTGTATCTCACTGGTTCAGCCGGAATGGCCTTCAGAGAACGCACTGAGTTCAGGGGTCATCTCTGGGTCCATCTGTCATGACACAAGCTAGCTCAGGGACCCAGGGCCAAGGCTCTGTGCGAATGCTGATGACCCTCAGGGAGTGCTAGTCTCAAACATGCAAATGTCAGCGGAGCACCTTGGGCCCTTTTGCATGCAGAGCAGCTAGCACTGCCTTAAGCGATGCAACGCCCCAGCACAAACTCGGGGGTTGTAGCTCTGGTGGTTATTAGCCTTCCAGCATCCTGCCAGGACTCCTTCAGAGTCAGCTCTTCTGATCTAGAGAGGCCTGGGATACAATGGCCTGAAGTCAGAATGCCAGGGCACAATGCAGACCAAGGTCCAGGCATGTGCTCCAGCTCCTCACTGAACCACACATGAACTGTTAGGATCTGAGCTCTTCATGTCCCCATATGCCTGACCTGCTGCTATCAGCCATGGGTGGCTGACTAGGGCACATGCAGACCACCATTTCATTTCCCACAGGGGACTGCAGGACGCCTGCGTGTGGGTTCTGAACCTGAGTTCCCTACCTATATGTGCCACAGGAATGGGAGCAATGACAAACACCTCACAGCCTGGTTCAAGCACTGATGATACCACTTGCTGGCTGTGTGCCTTTCTACAAGTTATTCAACCTTCCTGTGCCTCAGTTTCCTTATCAGTAAAATGTAAAGGGCATGAAAGTCCCTAACAACAATAGGGTTACGATATGTAGACAACCTAGAACAGCACCTGGCACCCCTATGTGTGTTAGTAAAAAAATTGTTTTTTTTTAATATTCCATTGCTATTCATAATGTGTTTTCATCCACATTCATTCCATTTATCCCTATGAAGACCATGTAAACAAACTAAGTGGGAATTACCATATCCCCTTTATAGCAAAGCTACTGAGATTCAGAGAAGATGACTTCTGAGAAGCCCTGCAAGTAGCCAAATGACCAGGCCACAGTCTTCTGCCTCTACCAGCCCACAAGTGCTATGGCCTCAGGGCCCTACAATGTCATACATTAGGCAAGACAGAGATACAAATACACCACAGACAGCAATGGACACAACTACAGTCACACTGTGGCCCATAGTGAGAGGCGGGACAAACCTTCACTCCCAACCTGGTTGTTCTGCCTCATCCCAGAACACATATGGTTCCAGAACACACATGATCCTGTTACCAGGGTTCTGGGGTACCACAGAGTCCTCTAGATATTCCCTGAGCAAAGAACTGGATAAGACAAGCACAAAAGGTAGCAAAGTTTGACATTTATTAACAGTAGGAAAAGAAGTATGTTCTACAGAGTGTGGGACAATTAAAGTAGGAAAAGAAGTACACTATGCAGGTTGAGAGTGGGGCACGTAGAGAGCTTGTGATGGCCACAAGGTTAATGACCATGATTTTTTGTATTCCCCACTCCTCAGGCTGATGTCAGAGGTAAATCATCCTATCAAAAACTTGCTTGATTTTACACAAAAAGAACTGAAAACAGCACTTTCTGATTGGTCCCAGGGGCAGGGCTTGGACACTTGTGTCCTGGATCTCTGTGATTGACAAGTTATGCTCATTTTCCCAGCCAGCTGGCCACACCCTAGTATCCTGTCTCCATGTGAGATATTGATAATTCTGGAGAAATGAGCTGCCTGTCTTCTGACTGAGCATCTAAGGACAATGCAAGCCAAGACACACTCCTGCCAACTCCAAGATCTTGGAAAGCCAGTGCTACCCAGCACACATGGGATTTTGGAAGCTTACAGTGCAGGGCAGAGGCAAATAAAGATGGGTGGGAGCAGAGCAAGCCAGGGTAATGAGGGAGGGAACATTTAGCCCTCAGCCCAGGGAGATCCGTACTCTTCCTATTTAGAGATAATTTTTCAAAGCCCAGAAAGCTTAGATTTGTCCCCCAAAAACCCAGATCCAATCTACCAAAGTCTGGGGCAGCCCTGAGGTTTGTTGGGTTCCTAAATCCCCCTTTCTCTTCCCTTTGTCTCCAAAAACACCAGGCAGGGTAATAGTTTAAACGACAGCAAGACAAAAAACGCTTCTGTTTCTGCTTTCTTTGCAACAGAGGCTATGAAAATCGGAACCAGTGAACATAATGAAAGTATACAAAAAGAATCATGAAGAGGGCACAGTTGGTCACCCTCACTCCAGCCAGATGGGGACCCCATCTTTCTCTCTGGTGTTTCATCCTCAAGAACGCAAGGCTCTTTACAGTATCAGAACTGGACTAGACAGGGAGCATTGGGCCAGGGCTGTGGGAAGAAAGGAGGGTGCAGAGCAAGACCCAAAGACAGACTCTCCACCTCCAGGAAAACCAGAAAAACATTCTCTAAAGAACAAGGAGTCCAAAATGAAGTTAGAGACAACACTAAATTCTGGCTTCAGTGACCAAAGGAAAACAATTCCACAATTTCATATCTTAAAAATTTAGTCCAGTGAAATCTATATTGTATTTTGGCTTTAAAAAAAAACACTTTGAACTATTTTTTTTAATCCAAGTACCAGTTATGTTAGAAGAACAGTGTCACGTGGGAAATAAGTTGCTTGAAGTTCATTTCTTTTCACAACCTACGTGCTCTTCCTTGGGAGCCACTCACCAAGGATGCACCAGAGATGCCCTGATGGGAACCATGCCCCTGCCAGGGCTCCAGGAAGTGTGGACAGCCACCAAAGTGCTGAGACACCTGTGAGAGACGTGGTGATGGAAACATGTGATGCCCCAGTCCTGCACCTGCCTGCAGGCTCACAGGTCCCACCCCCACCACTGGCCTCCCAGAGGTGGCTGAGAAGTAGAGCTGTCACACAGCTGCAATCTTGATCTGCAGAGGAGGGCAGGGAAAGGGCACTCAGAGTTGCTTATGGAGGGCACTTCTGGAATGAGCTGGGAGGAGCGGAGAAAACCTACACAGGAAGACTCAAAATCTCTAGAAGGATCCCATTTCCCATAACCACAGGTCCCCTTTTTATGCATCTTTTCCCTTCTTTTATTTTTAGACAAAGATTTTGACATCCATGTGACCAGAAATCCACCCACACTTGTACTGCCCTGCCTAAAATCTCACTTCTTGGGTTATCTCAATACCCAAGCCAGCCATCAGCCATAGTTAGAGCATAGTTATGATGCTCTCTGCCCAAGAAGGCAATGCTTCCTCCCAAGCCTGAGTGTAACCAGCTCAGAGACTCAGCAAGCAGGAAGGCCGGTGAGGCCTGAATGCAGGTGGGTTCTGAGAGTGGCTGGGAGGCAGCTACACCAGTCCCACTCTGTGAAACCCCGAGGTGGCCTATGCTACTCTCCTGGCCCAGGAACAGCTGGTCTCTCTGGAAGAGGAAGCCTGGTGCACTCCCAAGCTCTTGTGCAGCTTCCTTCTCAGAAGAGGAAAGATTCCAGATAGAAGGCCAAGGATTTCCTCAGCACAAACCTGCTGGGCCTGGTTGTGTAGGTTCTCTCTCCACCCTACCCAACCCAGTGGGCTTCCACTGATGGGAGATGACAGACAGAAGGTTAGGACTGATGTCCAAGGGCCTCTATCTACAGCTCAGCTGGATGCCTGGAAAACCTGTTTGGTGGCTTGGGGGAAGCAGCAAACCCGGTGGGCAGGAACCCTGTGTGCTCACTCCTGCTGTTCTGCTCCCATCTCTCTAATCCTTCCATCCTTCAACTTACAACCCCTTCCCCATCAGCAACCATTCCCAACTACCCAACTACCCAGCTCATGGGGCTTCCCTGACAGTCCATACCACAACCACCTCCAAACTACTGTTAACACCATGAGTTATTTTCTTTGATGTATATGAATTGCTCTCAATTTATGCTCTATCTTCTTTTTGAGGTCCTTATAATCCAAAGAAAAAAGTTCTAGCATACAGTATATACAGAAAAGAATTTAAGATACACATTGCCTGACAGTACTCTTTTTAAATATGAAATCTGAAACATGTAGTTTAAGAAAACATGATGCTCATGAATTTACATGAATATTTTAAAACCAAGGCTCAACATGACACAAAATGCATGCGTGGATTTGGGCACATCACTGTCTGCTCAGCCCTCAGTGATCCGTAGGCCCTACAGGGAAGAAACATGGGCCTCCTGAGGGGAAATGCTGGGACTTGGAGCAGCTACAGAGAAGACAGGGAAAGGAAACAGACTTTCATGTCCAAGGATACAGGACATGATTCAGATATAAATGCATGTTGAAGCTTAAATGGATACCATATCCTCCTTTCATGGAAGGAATTTTAATCCTGTCTGTCACAGTGGGGCATAAGGTCTTAAAATATTCAGATCAGTCAAAGATTCAGAGCTAGAAAGAAAGCCTAAATCCCTGGGGATTAACTTGCTTCCGAAGATCAGAATCCAATAACACACTAAGCACACAGCACTGCCAAGTGTAAGTTCATTTTCCTTCAACAAACACAAGAGCACTTGAGGACCCCGAAGCACATTTGGGACACTGCACTGTGTCTGTTGATCACGCTGCTTCCATTCCAATGGTGCAGTCTGTTTCAGGAAACAATTCCTCACTGGACATGGACGTTGTGTGGGGTGCAGATGACAGCAAGACACTAACCTAGCTGTCAAACTGCTTGTGCTCTAGCAGATGTTGGTCACAAAAGCAAACGTGGTTCTAGGAAGACAGTGTGCTACAGCCATCAGGCAGGAGGGTGAACTTGATCTGAAGTTAACTGGAGTGGCCCGATGAGCTCAGTGGGTGAATCTGACAGCTCTCACCCTCAGCAAGAGAGGAGACTAAGCTTCTGAAGATACCCCGGCAGAGAGCCCCCCAAACTACCTCGTGGGATAGGAGGTGCTGTGCTAGGTAAGAAAGAAGTGAGTGCAGCTACAAAGACATCTTGGATCAAAGAAATCACCTCATCTTCTGAGAAAGTAATTGTGAAGTGGCCCCAACACAGAGATGCTCTACAAGAGACCCAGGTGGAGTCCAGAAACAATGAAGAAAGCCACAGCCACATCCATAGGCCCACAACCCTCCTCTTAATAAGCCAGCAGAGAAAAAGTGTTAGAAATAAGGCAACAAACCCACCAGTCATTGCCCGTCCACACACATACACACACACACACGCATACATGCACACACACACATCTGTAAATCCTCACGCAAGCACCAGTGTACATAAAAAAGAGAAGTTCCTAGAACTGAGACAGAACTGAAACTACTCTTCTCTTTATCCCAGAAATGTCCACCAAAATGTATAAGAACAATATCTAATTTATACCTACTTTGCTAACTCATAATGTATGAATTTTGGAAAAGTACACCAGTTTGGAGCTTACCTCCCCTACTTTTCCCCTAGGCATCCACTTATATTCCATGATTTTTTATCTTTTTTGTGGCAACATATACATAAAATGTACCACTCTCACCATATTTAACTACAACTGTTAGTACAGCATTCACATTGCATTAGACTAATGTCTAATCTAAGTAATCTAGAGATATTTAAAGTACATAAGAAGATGTGTGTAAATTCTACACAAACACTACAATATTTCAGATAAAGAATCTAGGCATTTTTGGATTTGG
This sequence comes from Dasyprocta punctata, assembly GCA_004363535.1. Taxonomy (NCBI): domain Eukaryota; kingdom Metazoa; phylum Chordata; class Mammalia; order Rodentia; family Dasyproctidae; genus Dasyprocta; species Dasyprocta punctata. The sequence continues at coordinate 74,195 of RJWM01005370.1, forward strand.
GGTGGGGGAGAGGGGTACTGGAAATGATTTCAGGTGGATACACAGACGCATCTGAGTCACTTCTCCATCCATGAGACACAATACCCAACATCCACAGCTGAAAGGAAGAGAGGCTGACTTTGGCTCCCACTTTCAGTCCCTAATGGGCTGGCTCCGAGGGAGAAATGCCATAGTAGAAGGGGACATAGGATAGCTGTTCACGCCGTGATAGCCTGGAAGCAGCAAGGGAAGGGACAAGTGGAAAGGAAGATACAACCTTCCAGGTCATGCTCCCAGTGACCAACTCTTCTGACCAGCCCCAACCTCCTAAGAGTACATTTAGCTACGAAACTCATCACTGGATGAATGCACTGACGAGCATAGCGCTACCCATCATCCAATCAATCATCTTCCAGACACGTGAGGCTTTCAGCAGTTACTTTAGATATGTATAATACATATTGTACATACATATGCACGCTATTTCTGAGTCAATAGTTCAGTGACATTTACTATCATCACCATCCATCTTCAGAACTTGTTCACCTTGAGACACGGGTGAACATGGCACAGCCTCCTTGGACACAGGGTTCCCCCAGAAACTGCCCCTCCAAGGCTGCACCTGGGCCCTGCGCCCATTGTGAGGTCAGGTGGCAGCATGGTGGGTTGGGAGACATGCGGAGAGGGGCCAGCGCCCTCAGGAGCAGCAGCCCCAGCCAGGCCCTTCACTGCCGTCTGCAAAGGAAGGCCCCTGCGCAGGAGTGAGGCAAGGACAGGGTGCTCCTGGAGAAGGGACTCAGGAGCTCGCACTGCCCGTGTGCCTCGGATACCCATGGGAGTGGTTCAGCAGACTGTCTACCTGGAGGGAGCAGGTGGAAAGAAACTCCAGAGCATGGAACATGAGCTAAGCCAGTTTTTCCAGATTCTTCATGGGAGTGCTTGTGAAACTGAGCACGACAAAAGTATGAACAAGGGAAATCAACATCCTTCATTCCTAGGCTTCAGGAAATCCAAAAGGAAGTAAAAAGTAATCAGTGGTCTGTCAAGTGACAAGAATTACACAAAACTGGAGAGGATTCTAACAAAACAACTTTTTGAAATAGACTCTGTGGCTTCAGAAAGAAAAGGAATTATTCAGCAAGTTAAGAAGAGGGAGGCACAGGAGACAGAAAGCCTTCTCAAAGAGCAGAATGCAAACCATCCACACTGAAGTGAAACACAGAAAATCTTTAAGGAAGCCCAGGCCTTCATGAAAGAGAAGATCATGCCCTTTTACAGCCGAAGAGGTGCATAACTGATGAAATTGAGGAAAGCCTCCAGGATGTCATTATGAGGCTGGCACATGTTAAAACTGGAGGAAAGGTTTCCTTGCAAAAAGCAAGGTATCACACTCTAACCAAAACCTGTGCCATGCTAGGGGTTATCAAAGACTACATGGAAAAGCAGCCTTCCCTGCCACTTCCCAAGGATGCAAATCCTTCCATCACCAAAATCAACTCTGTGATGTGTGAAGTGAACAAGACCAGAGGTGTCCTAGTGCTTCTGATGGGAGGGACAATAATGAGACTTGCAGGCACCCATCATGCGTGCTGTTCGGGCTGATCACTGATCTGAATGTTCTAGATGTGTGCAGCATACAGAAAACAGAAACGATCAGAGGAAGGTAGTTGAAGTGATCAACAAATTACTGAAGTATTTGGATTTAGAAGAGGAAGAGGATACTACTCACACATTTGACCTGGGAGAATCATTCCACTTTGAAAACCATTCCATTTCCATTTGAAAACAGAAAAGGTCCTCAGGAGGATAAGAGAAATAAAAAATGAATTTTTTCAAGCTCAAAACCCTCCTGAAGCGCTAAGACAGAACTGTAGAGTTTGACTGGACAGCTGGATGAGTAAAGTCTTGAAAGAAATCCAAATATCTGGGAAGCCAGCAGAAGAGCTGCAATTGAAGTGCAAAGCCTGGTCACTTACATCAGCCTAAAGGAGGCCCTGAAGAAAAGGAAGCAGTTTACTGGTGAAGAGAACTTATCAGTCAGTCAGTCTGGGAGGTTGGGAACCTGTCGGAGATGCAGGGAGAAATCCTTTTGTGTGATGCAAATCCAACTGATAAGAAATTCATCTGGCTGGAGGAGCTGCTGACCAAGTAGCTGCTGGCCATGGAATCTGTGGATCCACAGGGAGAGAAGACCTGTAAGGCTGTCAGAAAACAGGCTATGAAGCTCGCCCAGAACATCCTCAGCTATCTCGACCTGAAATCCAACGGGTGGGGGTACTAAAATTCCAGAGCTCTCACGTTGACCTCGCTTGTTCTGCACTTCGTATATACTTCTATGAATTTATAGGAGCTTTCAGTTCTTGGAGCCCAAATGCAATTTATACCTGCATATTTCAATCTCAGTATTTATATTTATGAACTACATTCAAGATCTCTGCTACTTTTGATGTTGAAAAACAAATATTATTACAGCACATTAATCTTTCCATTTGAATCATGCATATCATGTGGTTGTTTGATTTGTTTTTTGTGTTTTGCCTGTGAGTTTTCACTCAGAACATGAAATAGAGATACTTTTAAAGAGAAAAAAACAATAAAACAATGATAGAGAATTTCAAAACAGGATAATAGGAAATTAACAATGGTTAATATATTGTATATTGTTATCTTCAAACCAGTTGCTCAGATTACAAGATATAGGCATGAAAAATTGATTAAACAATATTTGTACAAACAGTTTTTTCAATGAATTAAGAGAAATTAGTAGTATAACTGTCTTAGCTATCTTGTGGATCCCAGTTGTCCTTTCCTTTTGAGCAGTTTCTTCCCCTTTCACAATATCTATTATATATTCTGTATTTTACTTTGTTTCTCACACTAAGGAGGCAATATGATGTTTACACATGTCAGTCTGATTTATTTCACTTCTGAGTATGATATCAAGTTGCATCCATTAACATACAAAAGCCTTGAGTTTATCCTTCTTGATAGCTCAGTAATACTTCATTATATAAAAACACCACATCTTTTTGATCTGTTCCGTGGTTGATGGGCATTTGGGTTGTTTCCAAGATTTAGTTATTATAAATTGAGCTGCTATAAACATGGGTGTACATGTATCACTGTGGTATGACACTTTCATTTCTTCCAGAAAAACGCCCGGAGGGAAATAGCTTGGTTCAATGGGACCTCTAATCCTAGTTTTTGAGGATTCTCCACACTGATTTTCACAGTGGTTGCACCAGTCTACACTTCCACCAACAGTGGAAAAGGATTTCTCTTTCCCCACACCCTCAACAGCATTTGTTACTGGTTGACTTCTTAATGATAGCCATTCTTCCTGGACTGAGATGGAATCTCAGTGTTGTTGTAATTTGTATTTCCTGAATGACCAATTAGGCTGAACATTTTTACATGTACTTATTTACCATTTCTAATTCTTTAGCTTAGAAGTCTGTATTCATCTCAGATGCCCATTTTTGGATTGGGTCTTTGAATCTGTGGTGGGGGGCTGATTTTTTTTCAATTTTTTATATGTTCTAGCTAGAAGTCCTTTGCCTGAGAGACAGTTGGCAAATATTTTTTCCCAATCTGTGTGTTTTCTTTTCACTCTGTTGGTGATTTCTTTTGATGTGCAAAAACTTTTAAATAACATGAGATCCCAGTTGTTGATTCTTTGAAGTACTTCCTGTGCAGTTTGGGTTTTGTTCATGAACTCTCTGCCTACCCCTATGTCTTCAAGATTACTACCTACCTTGTGCTCCAGTAGATTTAGTGTTTCTGTTTTAATGTTTAGATCTTTGATCCATTTTGACTTTAGTTTAGTGCATGGTGATACACTTGTGTCTAGTTTTAGTCTTTGGCATGTGAAAAGTCAGTTTTTCCAGCACCACTCATTAAAGAGGCTATCTTTCTTCCAGTGAACATGCTTGGCTCCTTGGTCAAAGATAAGGGGCTGAGCATCTTCGTAGCTGTGTCGGCATATTCTTATCTGTTTCACTCTTCCACAGATCTGTTTTGTTTTTTTCCAGTATCATGCTGATTTTATCACAGTAGCTTTGTAATATAATTTCAAGTCAGGGATTGTGATTGCTCCTGTCTTGCCTTTGTTGCCAAGGACTGCCTTTGCTATTCTAGGTCTCTTCTGTTTCCACATGAATTTTAGGAACATTTTCTCTAGACCTGTGAGGTATGCTAATGGTATTTTGATCCCAATTGCCTTACATCTGTATGACAGTTTTGGGAATATGGCCATTTTCAAAATGTTGGTTCATTTTGTTTGTTTTGTTTTTCTTCGCTCAAATAAAAAAAAAATGTTGGTTCTTCTTATCCGTGAGCAAGGGATATCTTTCCATTTTCTGATGTAGTCTTTGATCTCCTTTTTCAGAGTACTGTAATTTTCAATATGTAGGTCTCTTACATTCTTTGTTAGATTGATTCCTAAATATTTCATTTTTTTGGATGCTATTGTGAAAAGTATTGTTTCCCTAATTTCTCTATCAGTGAGTTCATTGTCTGCATAGAGGAATGCTATTGATTTTTGAGTGTTGACTTTGTGTCCAGCTACACTGCTGAATTTACTTATTAACTCTAGTAGTCTTTTGGTAGAATTTTTGGGGTCTTTTTTGTAGAGTATTGTGTCATCTGCAAATAATGATAATTTTATTTCTTCCTTTCCTATCCTTACTCTTTTTATTTCTCTCTCTTGTCTAATTGTTCTGGCTAACGTTTCCAGCACTATATGGAATAGGAGTGCTGATAGTGGACATCCTTGTCTTGTTCCTGATTTTAGAGTGAAAGCTTTCAGTTTTTGTCCATTTAGAATGATGTTGGCTGTTGATCTGTCAGAGATGGCTTTTATCAGATTGAAGTAGAGAGCATTTATTCTGATTTTCTGTAGGGTTTTTATCATGAATGAATATGGAATTTTATCAAAAGCTTTTTCTGCATCTATTGAGATGATCATGGGGTTTTTGTCTTTGGCCCTGTTGATATGGTGTATTGCATTTATTGATTTGCATATGTTGAACCATCCCTGCATCCTTGGGGTGAATCCCACTTGGTCATGGTGCATAATCTTCTTAACGATTTGTTGCATTCTGTTTGCTAGTGTTTTACTGAGGATTTTTGCATCTATGTCCATCAGGGAGATTGGCCTGTAGTTCTCTTTTCTGGTTCGGTCTTTCTCTGGTTTAGGAATCAGGATAATACTTGCTTCCAGGAATAAGTGAAGCAGAATTGCTTTCCTTTCAATTTCATTAAAGAGTTTGAGGAGTATTGGCATTAAGTCTTCTCTGAATTTCTTGTAAAATTCAGCAGTAAGTCCATCAGGACCTGAACTTTTCTTTGTTAGTAAATCTGTAATTACATTTTCAATGTCATTAACTGATAATGAGTTACTCAAAATTTTTATATCTTTTTGATCCAGCTTTGGTAATTCCTATGTTTCTAGGAATCTGTCCATTTCTTCTGTGTTTTTCCATCCTATGCTAGTAAAGATTTTCAAAGTAGATATTGATGATCTTCTGAATTTCCACGGGATCTGTAGTGATTTTACCCCTTTCATTCCTCATTGAATGAATTTGAGGTTTTTCTTTCCTTTTCTTGACAAGGTTGGCTAGGGTTGTATCAATTCTATTTATTCTTTCAGAGAACCAACTCTTTGATTCATTAATTTTTTGTACTGTTTTCTTAGTCTCAGTTGTATTAATTTCTGCTCTGATCTTTATAATTTCCTCCCTTCTATGAGCTTGGACTTGCTCTTCCTTTTTCTGCAGAAGCTTGGGATGCAACATTAGGTTGTTTATTTGTACTGATTTTTGTCTTCCCGATATGAGAGTTCACTGCTATGTATTTCCCTCTTAAGCCTGCTTTCATTGCAACCCACAGGTTCTGCTATGTTGTATCTGCATTTTCATTTGATTGTAGATATTGTTTAATTTCTTCTTTAATTTCATCTGTGACTCATTGGTTGTTTAGAAGTGTATTATTTACTTTCCATGTGTTTATTGAGGGGTTTTTTTTTTTTGGTTTCTTTTTGCCATTGATTTCCAGTTTCATTGCATTATGGTCTGACAATATGCATGAAATAATTTCAATTCCTTTGCACTTACTTAAGCATGTTCTGTGGGCTAGTCTATGGTTTATTTTAGAGAACATCCTGTGTGCAACTGAGAAGAATGTGTATCCTGATATTGTTGGGTGGAACACTCTGTAGACATCTATTTAGTGCATTTGTTCACGTGATTAAGTTCTATTGTTTCTTTGCTGACTTTTTGTCTAGTTCATCTATCTTTGTGACAATGGGGTATTAAGTTCCCCCATACAATTGTGTTGTGGGACTTGTAGAAGAGCCTCCTCATTTTCAGGCTTTTCCCAGAATTTGAAGCTTATCACCTGGCATTACCCAGTGCTACAGCAGCAAGAAAATGGTCATTTGATAGTCATATGAATATCAGGTACTTAATTATCGGGACCTCGTCACTGTCATCTTCCTGTGCTTGGGGAGCAGCTAAAGAGGAGGACTAGGAAAAGGTGCACCCCAGTGGAGCCCCAGGTGCTGTGCTTTAATTCAGGTCACATTGTGGAGTCACAGGTGAGGAGCTTGCTGATTAGGTTAGCAGGTCTAAGGAGAGGGAGTTGGGAACAGCAGTAACTGTTAGCCAAGATTCACACCAGATGACAATCATTACCACAGAATGGGAGGAATGCCACAACCAACTGGTGTAAGATGACCCTACTGCTCCAAACATCCACTGGGTCATTATTATCCTTTGTTAAAGAATAGTTTGGGGGTAGCACACTGTACCAAGCAGCTGCCCATGGTCATAGTCTGCTCAGGTACAAAATCCACCTCTGCCCCAACCCAAATCCACCTTGGGAATTCAATAAAATATTCTTGGCTTTGAAGTTGCTCTGGACAATGCCCTGGCCATAGCAGTGATCTACACCACCTGCAGTCTGCATGAATCACCTCCAGGTGTCTTCCTCTCTCAGCCTACCGGTGGCCTTCCAGATGTGCTGCCTCAGGTCTCCTCCATTTGCATGGTCTAGCACTAGGTACACTTCATCCTGAGTTTCAGTGACCTGCAGTAACTATGATATTGGGATGCTGTAGAACCTCTACCTCAATGTAACAGAGGGAGGTTTCAATTTCCCCTTTTCAACACCTTAAGGACTACTAGTGTCCAGTCCCAAGATATTTGGCCAATAGGAGTTGGGCAAAGCTACCCTGGCCAATAGTGCCTAGCACTCAATAGTCATCTGTGAGACTGTCCACAGGAGCTGCTCATAAGGCCTAGCCATAATATTACCTCATTATGCTCAGCACCCAAATTAGGAATGAGGTAGCTGCCATGAGGCCCAGGTATGATATTGCCTTGCTACACTCCCCACCCACACCAGGCATCATGACATAGCAAAACTCCAGAATCTCCAAAACACAAAACCAATCACCAAACTACCAAACATGCTGTGTACAAATCTCGGGTCACCAACAGAAGTCTCCAGACAAAAGCATCACCTCAGCTATGGCCTTATACAGCTAACCTTTGAGGTGACCTGTTGTCATTCAGGGTCCCAGCTATGGCTATCAGAAGGAAGAGACAAGGCTTTCTTCCCTACATCACTGTTCAGTGGCTATTGTTATTCCCAATGCAGAAACAGAAAAACAATGAGAACATCTTCCTTAAATTAAAAAAAAACACACACACAATGGCCTCCTTTGTCATCCACATGGCCTGTCCAGAATTCAATGTCTCCCTTCACTGAACACCTCTGTGGGTTCTGCCTTCCCTTCTACACCTTGTCCCAGTCTTTTTGTCCCAGAAAGAATGACCTCAGCCAAAGCAACGATTTAGGTCACACCCGCCTTTATTTTAACTAACCCACTGTGAGCCATTTTGAGTTGACTTTTGAATGCCATAAGAAATTTTTGATGTGCTACAAGGTTTGGGGTTTTTTTGTTTTTTGTTTTTTTGGTTTTTTGCATGTGGATATCCAGTTGTTCTAGTATATTTATTGAAGTTACAATTCTTTCTCCACTTAATTGCTTTTGCATCTTTGCCAGAAATCAACTGTCTGTTATGTGGGTATTTATTCTGGGACTTCATATTGGTACCTTGGTGGTTTGTTTATCTTGATATCAATGCTGTTTTGCCAAGATTGGTGTAACTTTGTGATAAGTTGTGGGATTGGGGAGGGTTGGAGCCCTAATTTTGTTCCTTTATCAAAGTTATTTAGACTATTCTGGGTCGTTTGTATTTCTATAGAAATGTAAGAATAAAAATGTCAATTTTTATGAAAAATGATGTTGGCATTTTGATAAGGGATTGTGTTTTCTGATCTTTATTATTTTCTTCTATTTGTTCTTGGTTTTATTCTGTCTTTTATTTCTAATTTCTTAAGGAAAGATATGAGGGTATTTCATAACTTTCTTCTTTTCTAATAAATGTGCTCAGTGTAAAAAAAATAAATAAAAGTGATTAAAATGGTGAAAACAAAATGAGAACATCTTCCTGAGGCAAAGTACCTGACACACAACCACCTGGCAGTGGAACTCAAGGCAAAGTTACCCGCTCCGACTCCAGTCTCAGTGCACTGACGAGGCTCTGGGGTTCCACACTATGGATGCAGCCTCAGAATGACCCACATGGGTCCTACGAATGCTCACCATATGCTCTCCACTAACCACCATGTTCCCGACTATGATCCTTCTATCTTGCTTTCTCTTGTTTTTTGCACCTGCAGTGCCAGCCGAAACAGGTGGTAGAAGAATTAGGCAGCAGAGAGTCCTAACTGTATGGAACAGCAGCCTCTCGCTGAGCAGCTATTCTCAGAAAAGATTCTTTTTTCTGTTCATGTAAAGTGCTACTCAAAAATCTGATCACCATCGGAATCGCCCCCTCAAGAGTGCTGCTACCTGCAGCTGGGTGTCTCTGATGAATTTTCTCACTGAAACCCTAAAAAAAATGGATGCGCCAAAAGGGGTTCGCTCTGCGATTGTTATCTCAAAGCAAGCCCACAACTTGGGTTTCTGCACTTATGTTTGTGCAGCAGAGAGTCACACACTCTTGTGCCCACCCTAACAGAAAATCACTCTCACATGAGTACATCTGTAAAGGTCACCATCACCTTTTTAATGCCATATCTCATACATGAGCTCATTTTCATGGCTTTCTAAATGTCCCACTTTGCATGCCAACTTGAAGAGGTGTTTATTAAAAAATGATCCTAAATTGTCAGCATGTCACACATAAGTAGTTCCCTGGAGACAGGAGCATATCTCAAGTCCCTACTTTGCACTAAATTTTCATAATACTCAGAATATAAGCCCACATCAAAGGCTTTCACCCCTCTAAATACCTGACCTTAAAATGATACGATTACAGCACAGCAAATGACCTGCTTGCTATATGGTCCGTCTAGAAAATAAGGGAAATTTCAGTACTTTTTCCCACATTCCAGCATTTGAACCTAATATACTAGCAATAAATATAAGGTCATAATGGGTATGAGCTGTAACTGATTTGAGTCTGAGATGTAGGGACACATCTATAATAGAATACAACTGCCTTCTATCTCCACTTGAGAATTTCTCGATGAAACTCCTCTAGTCTCACTTCATGTCAAGACACAACGCATAGCTTCCTCGTTTTAAGAGACCAGGAATACACGCAGAAAGCTCATTTCTGTTTGAGTAATTCAAGCACAATTAGCTTTTGGAGTTCGGGGGCTAGGCTGAAGTTAACTTTTGCAACACCTGCAAAGTTCATTTAAACAGATTAATGCCTTCAGGAAGATTACAATGAAGAATACTTAGTCTTTAAGAAAGCAAACATTAAAAATGACCAGGCAATCAAATAATGACAACACAAACTATTGTTTTTGATGAACTAACAGAATTAGTACTATAGTTATCTATCTTGCACACTTATACATCATTTTTTATGCCTAGATCTTGTAACTCAAACAATTACTTCTAAGATAACATATGCAATATGTTAACTAGTGTTGATTTCTGTTTTTTTTTTAATTCTGTATTATTTCTCCCTTTTTTATGTTTTGCTTTTTAAAATAAAAAAAGAAAACAAACTATTTTCAAGTTGCTAATTTACATTCAAGCAGCGCACACAAATTATAAAAAACTCTTGATTCTTCCTGCCTTTATAGTACCTCTTCACAATGACTCCATCTTGGACAAAGCAATCAATTTAAGAGTAAGACTCTGGGGATGCTCTGATGCCTAAATATCTTAGGTGGACTCTGGTTAAACCAGTATGTTCCTCACTATGGAAAGCACAAACACCTCTTGGTTCCTTCTGAAAGCTCCTGTCCCCAAAGTGGCATATTTTATGATCATTAAATTATTAATATGAGGTGCTAGTGGCTCTACAGTCACTACCACCAGACAGATATCACATAAACCCTCAGATCTGGGCCATCTGCCAGAGCAGGCAAGGAGCCAGAGTCACTGGCTACTCCCAGAGGGCTAGAATTCAGCATGTGGCAGTGACCTGCTCGGGACAGCACAGCCAGGCACAGACCTGGGTAGAGTCAGGTCACCTGGCAGTCAGAGCCAACCAGGACAAAAAGCACTCGCACAGTCCAAGCGGTGTTTACCAACATGGTGAGGGTGTTTCGGGACAGGATATCTACAAACACCAAAGATAGCCAGCCCTCAATGGACACACAATGGCCAACAAGTGTAACATTGTGTTGCTCCATGGAATTCAAGTAGCCTAGGTGAAAGGGCCTCCACAATCAACTCTCCATTAGAAAAAATAAAATAAAATCAGCCTCTCAGGAGCAAAGAGACTTTTAGAAGACTGAACAACACTATCAAGAAAGTTCTAAAGTTAGTCTGGATTTCATCTACCTCAACCCTTTATAGCTTTCTGTAATAGTTAATTGATTGTGTCAAATGCCCAAATCATTGGCTCAGCATAGTTCTAGGTGCGCATACCCACCCTGGGGAGGATTGTTATCAGAATGGCATAAAATGGAAAGGAAGAAGGAAGCCTGGCTTCTGATTCTTCAGAGGAGCTCCAGTCTTTCCCTCCATCTTGCCCGTCATCTCCTGGCTTCTGGCACAGACCCTTTGGCCTCCTGATATGAACTCACACATGGAGCTTCGGGACTTCAGTTGGATTCTTTGCATATCTGGTGCACAGATCGTTTGCTATATTCCACTCTGCAGGTGGCCATTCTAAACCAATCTTGTGAATTCTTATATGTTTATACATTGCATTAAATCTGTTTCTGTAGTAAGTACTGACTGACTCACTTTCTAACTTGCCAAATTGTAAATTCTCCAGCTTGGGTTTTCTCATCTGGGGAAAGATCATTCCTACACATTCTTACAAGATGGTTGTAAAGGTAGATTATGAGCTGTGTCCCCTGGAGAACCACTTGTCCACACTGCCTTCCTCTGCTCTCCTTCACCATGTACAGTCATGCCAGGTGTGACCTTGTGCCACCTTCTCTTGGTTCACAAGGTGTAAACTGCACCATCTCCACTTTGGCCTGTGCCCATCCTCTATTATCCAGCACACTCTGGGGAAATTCTTCCCCCTCAGGCCAGGATAGCACCTTCACTCTCCATTTTCTTGCTTGCCGTCTGATTCGGGCCCTGCCATCCTGAGATCTCACAAAGTCACCTTGGAGGGGAGGATGATGACAGGCAAACCAAGAATCACTTTGTAGATGACTGATCTGGGCTGCCAGAATGTGGGTAACCAGTCTAATATTCAGAGTGTAGATCTGTAGAAAACCAAAGAGTCAAATTCTGAGGCTGGCCAACCATGGTAGGTGATCCTGAGCAAAGCAACCTGGCTGTTCTTCGGTCTACTCCTGTGTAAGACAGGGAAATCACACATGGAGAAACTTTATAAAGTACAACACAAAATCATGGATGTGTACAAAACCAGAAAAAATTAAAAACCTAATGTTGCATCCCAAGCTTTTAGAAAAAAGAAGAGCAAGTCAAGCCCAAAGCTCATAGAAGGGAAGAAATTACAAAGATCAGAGCAGAAATTAAAACAATTGAGACTAAGGAAACAATACAAGGAATTAATGAATTAAAGAGTTGGTTCTTTGAAAGAATAAACAAAATCAATACAACCCTAGCCAACCTTGTCAAGAAAAGGAAAGAAAAACCTCAAATTCATGCAATGAGGAATGAAAAGGGTAAAACCACTACAGATTCCATGGAAATTGAGAAATCATCATATCTACTTTGAAAATCTTTACTCGCATAGGATGGAAAAACACAGAAGAAATGGACAGACTCCTAGAAACATAAGAATTACCAAAGCAGGGACAAGAAGATATAAAAATCCTGACTAACCTGATATCAATTAACCTGATGGATTCACTGCAGAATTTTACAAGAAATTCAGAGAAGACTTAATGCCAGTACTCCTCAAACTCTTTATAGAAACTGAAAGGGAAGTAACTCTGCTTCACTCATTCCTGGAAGCAAGTATTGTTCTGATACCTAAACCAGAGAAAGACTGAACCAGAAAAGAGAACTACAGGCCAATCTCCCTGATGGACATAGATGCAAAAATCCTCAGTAAAACACTAGCAAACAGAATGCAACAAATCATCAAGAAGATTATACACCATGACCAAGTGGGATTCACCCCAAGGATGCAGGGATGGTTCAACATATGCAAATCAATAAATGCAATACACCATATCAATAGGGCTGAAGACAAAAACCCCATGATCATCTCAATAGATGCAGAAAAAGCTTTTGATAAAATTCCACACTCATTCATGATGAAAATCCTACAGAAAATCAGAATAAATGCTCTCTACCTCAATCTGATAAAAGCCATCTATGACAGATCAACAGCCAACATCATTCTAAATGGACAAAAACTGAAAGCTTTCACTCTAAAATCAGGAACAAGACAAGGATGTCTACTATCAGCACTCCTATTCCATATAGTGCTGGAAACGTTAGCCAGAACAATTAGAAAAAGAGAGAGAAATAAAAAGAATAAGGATAGGAAAGGAAATGAAATTATCATTATTTGCAGATGACACAATACTCTACAGAAAAGACCCCAAATATTCAACCAAAAGATTACTAGAGTTAATAAGTAAATTCAGCAGTGTAGCTGGACACAAAGTCAACACTCAAAAATCAATAGCATTCCTCTATGCAAACAATGAACTCACTGATAGAGAAATTAGGGAAACAACACTTTTCACAATAGCATCCAAAAAAATGAAATATTTAGGAATCAATCTAACAAAGAATGTAAGAGACCTACATATTGAAAATTACAGTACTCTGAAAAAGAAGATCAAAGACTATCAGAAAATGGAAAGATATCCCTTGCTCACAGATAAGAAGAACCAACATTTTGAAAATGGTCATACAGATGTAAGGCAATTGGGATCAAAATACCATTAGCATACCTCACAGGTCTAGAGAAAATGTTCCTAAAATTCATTTGGAAACAGAAGAGACCTAGAATAGCAAAGGCAGTCCTTGGCAACAAAGGCAAGATAGGAGCAATCACAATCCCTGACTTGAAATTATATTACAAAGCTACTGTGATAAAATCAGCATGATACTGGAAAAAAACAAAACAGACCTGAGAAAGAGTGAAACAGATAAGAATATGCCGACACAGCTACTCAGCCCCTTATCTTTGACCAAGGAGCCAAACATGTTCACTGGAAGAAAGATAGCCTCTTTAATGAGTGGTGCTGGAAAAACTGACTTTTCACATGCCAAAGACTAAAACTAGACACAAGTGTATCACCATGCACTAAACTAAAGTCAAAGTGGAGCAAGGATCTAAAGATTAAAACAGAAACACTAAATCTACTGGAGCACAAGGTAGGTAGAGACATAGGGGTAGGCAGAGAGTTCATGAACAAAACCCAAACTGCACAGGAAGTACTTCAAAGAATCAACAACTGGGATCTCATCTTATTAAAAAGCTTTTGCACATCAAAAGAGATCACCGAGTAGAAGAACAAGATGGCAAAACAATAAGCAACACAGTTAACAGCCTCCCTGAGGGATACCATCCAGATGCCAGAATATAGCAACATGGGGAAGACAAGAAGGAAGGAAGTGGGCCCTCTGGACCCAGGAAGAATCTAAAGCGAGAATTGAAGCCCACAGAAAGAGTAAAAAGAAACACTTAAACAAAGAAGGTGGTAGCTGGTGGTGCCTCTGCCCGGAGCTGGACTCACTGTATGGAACCTCAGGATACACAATCAAGCTGCCACAGCAGCACTGACCCCAGAGGCCTCTGCTGAGAGAGGCGGCATTGGAGGAGAGTGGCAGTGGACGGGGGAGCAGACCTGGAGAACTGAACTGGCTGACGGTGAGTGTGCAGAGATCTTCACCCTCTCGCGAGAGAAAGAGATTGACTAGGAAACATCTTGGAGTTGGGCTGGGGACTCCTAGCTAGGCACAGTCGCATGGAAGTTGCTCAGGCTGAGCCCTGCCCACTACACACATCCTGGGGGCCACCTCGGAGGGTCCCTGCGCGTGACTGGCTCGGTCTGGAGACAGCAGCTCCATGCATGCTCCACAGGTGGTGGTGGAGAGTCCGTGGGTGACTGGCCCAGGTTCATGGGTGATGGCCCTGCCCCTGCCACACTGTACCACCCATTGGGGAGCCAAGGTGGGCTGGGGAAAGGCAGCAGATAGCACTGTTAACAGCGCCCTCAGTGACAACCATCAAGTATCCATAATCAGCACTAGCTAGAAGAACCAGTCTCACTTCAGAGAAATTGTGACCAACGTGAGGAGTGCCTGGGTCCCCAGTACCCAAAAGAACCAAGGAATATGTCAAGACAAAGACTCAAAAGGCAGTCTCTGGCCCCCAATCCAAACACAGCAAGTCCAGGAGATGCAAACGCAGAAGAGATTGGGAGTCCCACAACTGAAGTTTCTGAGGTGATGGCAACTGAAGTAAAGAAACAACTTCAAGAAGCTATAAAAGAAATTAGAACAGAAATACTAACTCAACTAAAAGAAGAAATGAAAAACATAATAAAAGAACTGCTAGGCAACTCTAAAAGAGACTTAGATGAAAAACTGGAACACAGGAAAACGAGGGAAACCTTGAATGAACAATACAAAAAAGATTTAGAATACATGAAACAGATTCAAAGAGATAACCAAGAAATCAAAAACTCCAATGAAAGTTGGCAAAACCACTTGAAAGAAACTAAAGATAGACTGTCAAACCTTGAAGACAGGTTTGCAGCTTGTGATCACAAAAGGAAAGATCTCTTAACAATAACAAGGAACCTGGAAGTAACAATACAATGGCTGCAAGACAACCTAAAGAAACATAACTTAAGAATAAAAGGTGTGAGTGAAAAAGCAGGGGTCAGTACAAATGAAATTAGAAGTCTATTTACAGAAATAATTTTAGAAAACTTCCCAAGCATGGGGAAAGGAAGTGACTTTCAGATAAGTGGAGCATATAGAACTCCAGCTAATCATAACCAAAATAAATCTACACCCAGACATATAATAATCAAGATCCCAGAAATTCAACACAAGAACAGAATATTAAAAGCTGTGAGACAAAAGAAACAGATCACCTACAAAGGAAAACCCATCAGAATCACGACAGACTTCTCAACACAAACCATCAGGTCAAGAAGAGCTTGGAGTGAAGTATTTCAAGCCCTGAAAGAAAACAACTTCCAACCCAGATTGATGTACCCTGCAAAACTATCTTTCAAAATTTACGGAGAAGGACTGAGGATTTGGCTCAGTGGCTTAAGCGCCTGCCCGGTAGGCATAAGGTTGTGAGTTCAATTCCCAGTGCCACAAAAAAAAAAAAAAATTAACAGAGACACAAGTTACTTCCACAATCCAGAACAACTGAAGGAATTTATGACCACCAAGCCAACCCTACAAAGAATACTGAAGGACATTTTAGAGACAGATAATAAAGACCACAGCTCCAGAAACAGTGACAGAGGGATATCGCTGAGCAGACAATCGAGTAGAGAGGAAAAGCGGGCAGCCAACTGCAGGAAAGTGGCGTGGCGGAGACGAGGCAGTGCATGTTGGCCTTAACCATTAACGTACATGGCCTCAATCCACCAATCGAAAGAAACACAGGCAGAGTGGATCAGGAGATAGAATCCACCAATATGCTTTATACAAGAAACACATTAACTCGAAGGGGAGTTCATAGACTGAAAGTCAAAGGGGAGAGAACAATGCTGTATGTGACAGGGAACCAGAAAGAAGTGGGGGTAGCTTGCCCATTAGCTACATAGTGGACAAGAAAGACATGGCATTTTTAGCCAATGGAAAGCTACTCAACTCTAAAGAAAAACAACCTCAAGCCTCTTGTAGGTAAATGGATACAACTTAAGATCATGTTCATGGATGAAATGGCCCAGAGCCACATGGGTGAGCATCATGTTATCTCCCTAGTACAAAAAAAAAAAAAAAACTAAAGGAGTTAGTAGCATTCAAAATACATAATACATATTGTAAAAATGAAAGGGGAGGAAGTGTCTAAAAAGGGAAGCCAGTGGCCACTGTTAATCTATCATTGGGATTTGAGTCCTGTATTGTTTTCACTGCGCTGTTTAGTTTGGTCTTATTCTACTTCGGTTTGCCTAATTTTATTATATTTGATGGCATAGACAGCTATTTCAAAGACAATAAAACATTATGGTAGCCATTATTGATATCTGATCACGTTGTTTTGAAACCCTATATTGCTTTCATTGTTTTGTTTTGAGTGATTTTATCCTATTTTGGTTTGTTTGATTGTATTATGACTGATGATATAAGCAACTGCTTAGAAGATAACATGAGGCATTATAGTAATCAGTGTTGTTTTACTATGTATTGCTTCCATTGTTTTTTTTTTCCATTGGTTTTATCCTGTACTATTTTGTTTGATTGTATTGTGCCTGATGGTATGGGTAGTTATTTTGAAGATAACAAGAGGTATTATAAGGGGAAAGTAGGAAAGAAGGAAGGGAAAACAAAAAAGACATAAATCTGTATATAGGTATACATAAGATAGTTAAAATGAGTATACTACTAAATGCATTAGTTATTGAGAAAGAACAGTTAATACTCTTATGATTGGATCAATTTTACATGTCTGTATCTGTTAATCTAAACAACCCCTTTGAAGGTAACAATATGCAATATTACAACCATTGTCAAATTCCAATCATCTCACTTTGTAAACCTATAATGTTATTGTATTGGATTTGTTACTGTTGTTGTTTGTCTCTTTTGCTTTTTGTTTTTCTTTTCTGTGTCCATTTTCTCTTAAATTAAAAAAAAAAACAAAGAAAAGAAATCACCAACAGAGTAAAAAAGAAAACACACAGATTGGGAAAAAAATTTTGCCAACTGTCCCTCAGACAAAGGACTTCTAGCTAGAATATATAAAGAACTGAAAAAAATCAGCCCCCCATCACAAATTCAAAGCCCCAATCCAAAAATGGGCATCTGAGATGAATACACACTTCTCAGCTAAAGAAATACAAATGACAAATAAATATATGAAAAAATGTTCAACATCATTGGTCATTCAAGAAATGCAAATTAAAACAACACTGAGATTCCATCTCAGCCCAGGAAGAATGGCTATCATCAAGAAATCAACCAATAAAGCCGGGCGTGGTGGCGCACGCCTTTAATCCCAGCACTCGGGAGGCTGAGGTAGGCGGAGCGTTGTGAGTTCAAGGCCGGCTTGGGCTACAACGCGGTGCAAGGCCGGCCTGACCTACATAGTGCGACCCTGCCTCAAAAAACCAGGGCCAGGAGTTTGGCTCAGTGCCTTAAGCACCTGCCCTGGCAGGCGCGAGGTTGTGAGTTCAATCCCCGGTGCCGCAAAAAAAAAAAAAAAAAAAAAGAAATCAACCAATAACAAATGTCAGGGCTGTGAGGAAAGAGAAACCCTTTCCCACTGTTGGTGGGAGTATAGACTGGTGCAACCACTGTGGAAATCAGTGTGGAGATTCCTCAATAAACTAGGATTAGAGGTCCTATTCGATCCAGCTATTCCTGTTCTGGCCATTTTTCTGGAAGAACTGAAAATATCATACCACAGCAATATATGTGCACACTTGTTTATAGCAGCACAATTTACAATAGCTAAATCTTGGAAACAACCCAAATGCCCATCAACCACGGAATAGATAAAAAAGATTTGGTATTTTCATGTGATGGAGTACTACTCAGCTATAAAGAAGGATAGACTAGAGGCTTTCATAGGTAGATGGATACAACTTGAGATCATACTCATAAGTGAAATAAATCAGACTCCCATATGTAAAGATTGTATTGTCTCTCTAGTGCAAACAACTGAAAGAGTAAATAAGTTCCAAAATGTACAATAGATATTATGAAAGTGAAAGGGGAAGACACTGCTCAAAAGGAAAGAACAACCAGGATGAGGGAAAGGAGAAAAGAAGGAAAAAACTTGAATATAGATAGACAGATAGACAAACACAAGATAATTATACTAATCTGTGTTAGCTCACCAAAAAAGAACAGTTTGAGTTTTCATTCTTTGATCATTTTTTCATGCCTATATCTTGTAATCTGAGCAACTACTTTAAAGATAACAATTTATAATATATTAACCATTGTTAATCTATTATTTTGTTTTGAAATTCTGTATCATCATTTTTATCTTTTCTCATTTTAAAATTTAAAAAATTCAAACAATTGCAATAGGTCTTTATTTCCCTTTGTTAGAAACCCTCTACTTGTACCCCTGACCAGAACCACTTTAAAATCCTTCCCATTCCTTGGGGTACATTTAAGGAAAATAGTGGCATTTCACCTATTCACATACTCAAAGTTAGTTTTCTCTTCCTGTCTCTTCATTTAGCTTTTCAATCTTTGGGCTGTTATTTCTCTTCCTCTGGCAATATCCACAGGCCTATTTCTTTTTTTAAAAAATGATCTTTAATAGTTAAAATAAACTAGAGATGCCTGTTTTTCTCTAGAGTGGCTTTAAAACATGGATTGGCTCTCATTCAGGGAATTGACCTTCCTCTGTGAAGAGCTTATTTTGAAATAAATGAGGCAACCTTGGGTAATAAAATGGCTTTAATTCACCTACTACACTGAAGGAAGAGGGAAATGAGGCGGGTAAGTCACTGTGGCAGTCTCTGAGGAATCTAGATGAGGCGATGTACCAACCCATGGAAACATCCTCCAGACTTCCAAAAAGAGAAGCAGGTCATTGCTGTGAACCAAAGGCCACAGCATGCAGCCCACAAAGCCCATAATACGAACACTGGGTGGGTGTCTGGAAATTAACAGCAGGGTTATAGGTGTGCACTTACAAAGAGAAGGAGTCTGTGTGGGGTTACTGAAAATGAAGCATGAACTAACTTTATCCTATCTAAAC